>JAIPMN010050396.1:0-10671 GCA_020650975.1 Apostichopus californicus
AACCGACACTGATTGTACTTATAAAGATTGTACAGATCAATGGGATAATCAGTCCTTATTGGGGAGAGTTGGTAGGATAGAGGGGGTGGGTTTGGGGGGGGGGGTGTTAGTGTGCATGCTGGCAGTAAGTTATAACCATCAATTTCCACCAGGACCCCATCAATTTACTTTCAAAGCCGACAGACAAACATTTGCTTTTATCGTTTACGACGGACGCGTCGGGAAAATAAAGGGGGTGGGTAGGGGTTGCGGTGAATGGATAGGATGAACACACCCTTTCTATGATTAACCGCTATACCAATTAGACTAGTGGTGTCAGTAGTAGACATTTCGCTTCAAACAACTTATTCACTTCTTGAACTTCATGAAAGGTTTACAATGCCTTCCTAAAATTGCTCTGTAAGAGGACTCAAGCGTTTTCTCTTCCTTGACTCCCGAAAGTTAGTGGGAGTTTAAGTTAGTTCTTTACCGCGAACATGTGCATGCGTTACGAAGAATTCGACAGACTAGGTTTGGAGTTTCTATAGGGGCGGGAACAAGACAAGAGGAAAATCATATCCGATGATTTATTAATACATCTGAGCCCGAATTCCCTTGGAACCCCCCCCCTCCCCTCCCGCACCACATGATTCAACCGCTTCAGACAAGCAAGCATTCAATCCGCAAGTGCACTTAATTCAAGGACCTTAATGACGTAGTTGAATACTAGATAACTAAGCAGGTAGTCAAAGTGGGTACTTTTATGTAACGTATAAGTCTGCGTTAGGTGACTTTACAACTGAGAGTGGTGATATTACTGTTATATTACCATTCAATTGAACAGAATAAATACAATTAATACAGCGTAATGATCAAATGAGTCAGATAAAATAAAAGAATTTTTCATTGTTAATACACCTTCCAAGTCTCTCATGCGTTTATTCTTCATTTAGAGGCCAATAGCAAAAAAAAAACAACAGATACAATGTCTTTCTATCTTTTGTCTTTATTGTTGTCAGAAAGAAAAAAACTACGGCATTCGTTTTAAATCATTACTTCTGCAGGTTGTATGAATTAGACGACCTTTTGCACTTTTCAAATTGAATAGTTGTCATGGTTATTGCCTTTTCAATAAATCAACAAATCGCATGTATTGTTTAATTGCCAGCTATTACGAGAAAGCATCATATATACCGTAGTAATATTGTCAATGATATAATATTTGTGAAGATTCCATTTATTCGGTAACGGATTGATCTCCAATGACAGTTTTTTTGTTTTTATTGAGAGTGCGGATGACGAGGGGTTGAGCAGGAAGCAGAGAGGGGAGGGGGGGGGGGGGTGCGAGGCAGTTTACAAGTGGACATTGCAACACGGAAACTGCATCATGTGTGACAAGAGACCAATTGTCATCTGGTTATAACATATACCACAAACATCATTTACCAAAACAAAAAAGTGACAAAGAAGTTGCTCATAAGAATGAACAGTTCATAAAGAATAGGGAAGAGATCTTCTTTTATTGTTGCTCCACAAGAGGAATATTCTTGAAAGGTTAAAATATACATATGAATAACCCAAACAGTAAATATTAATTGCAATGAAAGTGGACAAGAACCAAGGTTGGGTTAGGAAATCTTAAGCAAATGTCCCATTTAGCAGGGGGGGGGGGGAGTATTTTATTGAAGTATTGTTGTTTTGCAATAGTTATTTGTTTTTAGTATATGAAATAGATTTATGAAGTGATTCAAACTTCTCTCACAATACTGCTTAAGACTATAGCTTTTCATTTTTTCTTTCAATTTAAAATATTTGTATCATACGAAAATAATTTACCCTAAATAACGTTCGACAAAATTCTAAACTTCATATGAAGTGCAGGAAAAAGAATGAATAAGTATAGATTTTTCAATTCGGTAGTATGTTTCAAACATACATGGTATGGGATCTTTTGACACAAAATACCCTCCTTGGGTAGATGTCAGGGTTATAATATCAAAAAGGCTAGAATGCAAAAAGGCAGTCTTATGATCCAGACACCCTTCACATCGGACTGTTTATTTCTGCCTTTTGAGTTAGGTGGGAAATTTGGCTCAAAATGACAAACTTTACTCACAATAATGTAGGACTGGACCAAACACTGGCCCTAATAGTTGTCATCACAAAAGAAACATTAATTAGCAAGTTAATGAATAAATCTGTTTGATTCTCAACATATCGTCACATGTCCACTATGTATGTTAAAATTCAATCACATTCTGGCATGCAAAAAACAAATAGAACATTTCCAGAATTGGCAATTTCTACATCTTTGTGAAATGAAACATCTCTATTCTAGCTATTTATGAGCTGTAATTTTAAGAGATTTCAAACTCAGATGGAGCCGAAACTTGACTAAAATCAGTGTAAAAATGCTGCTTTTAACTAAAACATCAAACTTTGATGTTCTTGTTGTGAAGTTTGAACCAACATTGCGATCACACTAAACATAAAGCTGTAATGTTTGTGTTGAGTTGCCATTGTATCAGCTAGTGTTCTATTTTCATATAACTGGAAGCACTTCAGTCTAAGAGATTTTTGTGTGGTTAATTTAAGAAACAATTCAATCTAAGAGATTTATGTGGTTAATTTAAGCACCGTTCAAGTTAAGAGATTTATGTGGTCAATGAATTCTTAGCTACTTCTATAACATTGTGGGAGTGCCATTTTGTGTCCCACAAATTTACTTTTAATCAATAAACTTTTGAAGTTTGTGCTCACTTTGCTAACTTTAATACTGGTGCTTCTCAGGATACACCATATGTCCTTTAAATATTCCTCATGGAACTGTCAGAGTGCCTCAAAATAACCACGAAATACAGGAAATTGACACATTATATTTCCTTTTGAGTGTATATCTAATTTATTATCCAGGCACCAGAATCATTCAAAATTTGACATCAAAACATTAGTGTTAAGACCCGACACCAAAGTTTGCCTCCCACAACAGCCTTTGCATCAACGCTTAAAAGTAAACCATTGTGTTCCTTGAGGAGTTTGGACTTCAGCCATCTTGTTTCCTTCACTTTTAAGCAGTTTTAACTACATCTATGTAACATCACATATGAGCGACACTTAAAGAAACCAAACAATGAAATCACCTGAATCTAAACGGTCAGCCAAACAATGTGTTTAAATGAGTACCCATTGTCAGTTTAAGTACTTAATTAATGTTAATTAAATCATAAAACCAAGCTAGATATAGTTAATGCTTAATATTATATAGCCTTTATATACAACCTGTAAAAGAAAGGGTTTTTTTTCTTCTTTCTTCACAAATGTTTTGCTTTCAGCATTTTCATTAGTATAATTCATCATACATGATAATCACAACAGTTTTGTAAACAAATCAATAGCAACAAGATGATGAGGAAAATTTATTTATTTTTGGGAAAATCACAAAGAAGTTCATTTCTTTATTTTCATCAGATATTTGTAACTTTGCCCTGTCTTAACTGCAAGAACCCTGGGTATACATATTGAGGTAAGCAAGAAATGATCAAATGGTGCCAAAATAAAAAACAAAATTGTTATAATACAAGTATCTGGCAGGTCTGATTCCCATTAAGATATAAACTGCTAAAATTATTCTGAGTATGAACAAGAGAAGATAACTACCGTGAAATACATACAAAAAAACGGGGAAGGAAGTTATGAATAATTTTCATGTGCCTAAGATGAAAAGAAATGACGCAAGTACTAGATGCTGACAAAATAACCACCGTGGAAGTTTTCTGTACATGTCAAAGTCTTCGAAGATCTTATCAAGATATGTTTTTAAAACTTATGTTGCGCGGAAAAATAGGTACCCCTACAAAAATCATTAAATTGGCGTTCCATATAATTTACAAGGACTTAAACGCACACTAAATCTGTACATGCGTGCCTATGTAGGAACGTACGTTCACAGGCGCTTGCTATTCTGCCAATTGAGCTGTCTGCATCATATGTTCTCTGTCTCCTTTCTGCAGCCCTAAAGAGAACCACCCCGGAATTCCCCTAACCCGGGGGTAACACTTATATCAAATATAATGCGTGGTTACTGTATTGATCTCTGCTAAGTATTCTCTTCAAATGTTAGGGATGTAATTTCTGGGATATTTTAAAATCCTTCTTGTTACGAAAGAAATTTTAATATGTACTTCAGAGAAGACAAGAGAATGAACAGATACACAATATGTTGAATTTATAATTTTTATAATTATGAATCTCTTCTTTCTTTGTCGTTTCTTGAAGGAAGGGGAGGGTAGACTCAATCACCACATTAATGTTGCTATGTTGATACAGCTTTTGATCTCATCTCCCTACATGTAATATATACGGAGATGAGATATTGTACTTCACTCCCACGTCAGAAATGTGAGGAAGTGTATGTGAGTGAGTGTGTGTGTGTGTGAGTGAGTGAGCAAAACAGTGTGTCGCGATCTTACTTAGTTTTTTTCTTTTGCTGATGTCAGCATATTGATCAATGGTGATACCTATAACTGCTGTTGATGTAACTAACCATCTCTATGTATGTATGTATGTATATGTATGTATATTAGATCCTCCTGCAAGCAGGAACTCGCGAAGAAGCCTAATTGGCTTATCATAGCCGCAAGCTGACCGAAGTCAGTCTCTTACATTCATACTTAACGTCCATGATTATGAATTGTCAACAACTCTGTAACTGGACGACATACATTAATCTGGGAGTGACTCGAACCGGGGACCTTATGATAGAAAGGCGTTAACCACTGAGCTAACACTCCACAGCCATCTCTCACAATAAACTTGTTATTTGAACAAGTAAGATTTATGTTATTAATAAGGAATATATCAATTATTATACATCCACTTGCTGAATATGAATACCAACATTATTGATCTGTGGCCTGCGTTTTTTTCTTTTATCAAGAATGCATCTGTAGATTCATATGACCTAACACACATCATGCATCCCTAGGGTCTGTCCTCTTACAGCTGTGGTGGATGTCCTGGCGTGATGCTGACTGTACGATACCTCTACTCTTTCTTTATCAAAACTCAATCAAGTTTTCTTTGACTTCCTCTGTTTTGAACAGGTCCTGTGCAAGTAAAAAGCAATTATTTCTGAAAAATTACTAAAATACTACCAACAAAATATGGAACAAGAAAAACAAACCAAAAATAACAACATAAAAAAGGAAGAAAGAAAAAGGAATTCACATACATTATCTGATAATTTATAGCGAGATGCAGAAGAAATATGTCTACCAATGAATTGTGTATTCTGCAATGATAGGACACCTGAAGCATTGGACTATTTCAAGAGGTCCTTAAGTTTGCTGTAGAGGCTGTAGCAGTGGTACTTACACAAGGAAGGAAACCAGAGGTAAAGTATGGTTAAAGGGACAGTCCCTGTATAGGGTTCCAGGACAAATCCCCATCACTATTATGCTTCCTGTTATCATTGGCATGCTATCATCATGAGTTTTAAATTTAATATATCATTTCCTTGTACAAACAACATAGAGGTAATGCACAGCAAGTATTGACAACTTCTGCATTGTAGAGGCATGTCTTCAGAAATAAGTAATCTTTGAGGAAGTTGCGATCACGTCGTGGGAACGACTACAAAACAAACAGGTACCCACGGCAAGAGTTTTAAAGCAATATTTGGAGTTGTGTGCAATTACATAAGTCAAGCATATCACAGTGCATTGGTTATGTGACGATTTGATGATATTTGATCACAATTTACACATGATTGTCATTTATTTCAGTGCAAAACAATTTGGCATAAAGTTTTAGTCACTGGATCATGAAAGTGCCCCCCCCCCCACCGTCTCATGTATCATGACCAATGCAAATAATGCAACCCTCATAATTGCCCAATCAGAGGATATTTGCCTTAAAGTTATAAAGGAATCTAATCACTGGATGATGCTACATTTGCCCATATTCTCACCTATTCAAACTTAATAACTGACCAATCGGAGGCAATTTACATTCAAGTTACATAAATCTATAAATAAATATATTCACTGGATCATACTACATTTCTCAATATTCTTGCCTATTTTTCAAATAATGCAATCTGAATAGCAGCCCAATCAGAGGGCTAAATTGCTTCCCAATCAGAAGGCTGTTAGCGGTCATTCCAAATACACAGCCTATAAGTTGTATTTCTTTTTTTACTTTATTACTGCAAATTTTAAACCAGTTTACAGCTTCTTTAGCCTATGTGTGATGAGAATAAAATACTCCACAATCCTGTATGGAACACCGAGCTAATCATGTGTGTGAATCTTAGAAAACCCTTTCTCTCCTTTATTCATTATTTTGAAATGACTTGACAATTTTCCAACCCATCACCCCCACTCAAGAAACTGTTTCTAAGGAATGCTACAAATGACACAGAATGCAAATAATGTTGCAAGAGGGGCAAGGACGTGAACCGTTACCTTCAAGAATGGATTTGGTACAGACTTGGTTGGTAATTCATTAAAGTTGATGAGCTGGAAAATGAGAAGATAAAAACATAAATATTGGTGTCATAACTGGCAGACCAAATTTCGTGACCAGTCGACCATGTCATTCATCCGAATTTGGTATTCAATTTTGTAAATAACAGCCACAAGAAACTAGTAACAATTAGGGTATCACACATCAGACAATGAATAGAACAGTGCCCAACTTCAATTCATTAGCAAGTCTCGGCAGGCTTTATGGCTTCCAGTGTACAGTGTGTAATCGTTTCTCCGTAAGAAGCCATAAATATATACGAAAGCCACAAAAACAACCAAAAAATATGAGAAGCCACAAAATGTCTTTGATCAGTACCTTGAAATGTCAAGGTGGTTGATAAACAAACAGAATTCTCAGAAATATATATAAGAGTTAATTTTTGGAAAAAGCAAAGATATTTTTTTATCCCTAATTGAAACTTCTGTTACCACTGGTGACCAAAGTGATGTCACACTTTCTTTGGCCGTAGACTCGTGGGATTTCTCAACAGACAATAGCAACGCACTGATATGCGATTTAATTATAGCTCGTTGGACTTGATGACTACTTAATGAAGTCAAGCGTTGCAAGAATCATCCATTGTTGTGGTAAAGTCATAATTTCCAACCAAAGTTAACATTTAATATTTACATGAAAAGAGTTATTAATTTTTTCTTTTCTTTTTTATCTTTGTAACCATTTTCATTATCATTTGGATCAACTGTGATGTTGAAGAGCAACTAGGAGATGTATCATTAAAGCCAAGACTGAGTAATATTAAACACAATGACATCATGAAGGATTCAACTGCCTGGCACAACAAGAAACTTACTTAAAAAAACAACACAAGGATAATAGTTTGATGTTTATGAAGGAAAGTTTATCATTCACACTTAGTCTTTATAGTTAGGTATAACATAAAGAAATGTTCATGATGTAACAATTTGTGCTCTAAATATGTCAGGCTGTGAATTTCTGTCAAACTGGAGAATAGCTTTGATTTTCTCTATTGCTTTTTGTAATTCCCTAGGTTGGTACCTCTTAACGGCAAGGTTGTTTGGACGAACAGGATTCACAGAAACAGAAGAGCAAAAGAAGTTGGGTTTATAATTTTCCCCTTTCTTTTCTGGCTTTCAGAGCCACTCTGAAACAGAGCTAAACTATGATACGGTGGTTCTGGAGCCCAACCATGTGTTTGTTCGGACGGGAGTCTTAAAAGTTTTAAGAGCGAGTGTCAAAGCATGTGGACAATTTTGTTACCGTGCCGATGGCTGGAGAATTTGATGGTTCTTCTTTGACTCTCATTTGTGTCAGTTTCATCGGTTTTAGGTCTGGGGTTGATGCATTTAGAGACGGTGAGTTGAGATCCAAGATGTTAGACTGCACTGCTCGGAGTATTGCAGCCTTCTTGGCCGGTGGAGAACCATCCAACTGCGTTGAGGAATGACTGAGTATAAAAAGAAGAATATTAATATCTCAAATAGGAAGAGCAATGTCACTTTAATCAGATAACTTAGAGACCTTTGCAAATAGCAAGATTATAAAGGAAAGGGTCACAGAATCCTTAAGATCTACCCAAACTGACAATTAAAGAGCTTTCACAGACATTTTAAGTCCCAATGAGAAAATGGGAGCCAATAAACATTGTATTAACATTTTCTCTGTGAAACATGAAAACTTGAAATATCTGTCTCAAATATGCCAAACATGACTTGGATGAACATATCGCTAAAAAAATTATATTAACATAACAACAAAATGGTCTAGGTGTCGTACAGATCCAGCAATAAACATATGGTTGTTTGATTGGTCCTTTCTTTAATTCTGTTAACTTCTTAAAGATAACAACCTGCTTTTGTTTGCCTTTCTTTAATTGCTGTTACCTTCTTCTTAAAGATGACAATCTCTTTCTTGTATCTCCTTGGTCGTTGTTTGGAGTCGTGAAAACTGATCTTCTTTTGACGCTGGTCGGGGTTTCCTTTTTGGGGGTCGGTAGGCATGATCTCCTACGACTACGAGCAGGTGTCCCCACGGACGGAATGGAACTGTCCAAGTCGGAACAACTGCTCCTGGCGAGAAGACACATGTGATAATTTAGATGAAGTGAGAATGCAAAACGTTTTAGTTTAATAGAGAACATGAATACTGGAGAGTACTTCCTCTCTTGTTTCTCAAAGTTGATGTTTTTCATTCAGGGATTAACAAAACTGTGACCAGATTAGCTGATTTTTATATATATTTATAATCCTCTTTTTTAGATGAACAGAGAAGATGAAGAGCAGAGAGTGAGAAGTAACAGCAACTTTATTTTGGAAAAGCTTTGATAATATTTGTCAAGTTCTCTTTCAAAAAATGAGAAGAACTTGCAATGTTTGACATTTGATAAAACAACTATGGAAAGTGTCTGGATGACAATATTACAGGATGCTTTAAAATCATTTAGTAGTCACTAGCTGGTTAACGTTCAGTTTGTGAAAGAAAGGTGGTATGATTTCTTTATTTGTTCAAATGATGCGATATTTGGTAGGGTTTGGTAAATGTGGTGACCAGATGATGCTTGTAAATTTATAGCCAGTGGCTGCTATAATCGAATTCTTCTGTATTTCATTTAGTCCACCTGATGTAACTTTAATCCAATTGTTTTACATTTTAAAATCCTGAAAAATGACACATGTACTGTAGCTGGGGGTAGACACATTTTGAATTCACGCTTCTAAAAGTCTCATCTATGTTGCTAGTTTTGGCACCAGGGCCAAAGTTGCATAACATATATAGCAGATTTAGATGACCATTTTCATTATTCAAGATAATATAGAATCTTTCAAATGGTAAGAAAGATGATACCAAAACTTTCTGCATTACTCAAATGTGAAACACACCCAATATAAATAAACTTTTCCTTTCATTTTAACACGTCGCACTCTATCAAACTTCTTGACCCTCGGAACAGCAATGCTGATGCAAAAAATCTTTGCGCCTCACCTCGAAACTGCAGTGGCGGCAGAGCTACTGGCCGAAGACAGAATCCTCTTCCGTGGTAGCAAAGGTTTTTCTTGGACTCTCGGTGTGCACGGGGTTGAAGGGCGACGCAGAGATGATCTCTTACAATCTGTAGGAAGGATTAAGTGAGTACCTTTACTTATTTCATTTCATTATATATTTGATCCAATCACAAAAACAGTATACAAACAACAAAGTAAGAAAACACAAAGCGGATCAAGATGTACAAAAGGAAACCAAATTCCTGTAGCCCGGAGGCCCTGTACACCCTTACAATAAGAGACTTAGAATTAAAATAAATATATAATATTCACAAATAAAGCCATAAGAAATATAAGAATTAAAATAGACAAATTACACATGTGATAAAGCTAAGAAATGTTCCTTAATATTGCACACAAATGACTGGTAGGAACCACACAAGAGCAAATTCCTGGTCTCAGGGGGAAGTTCATACCAAATCCTAAAGGATATTGTAAATTTTAATGAGATTATAAAGCCAATGCAAGAGTTGGTCATAACATAATAGCAAAGGAACAAAAAAAACTTAAGACACTAGTGGACCAGACTGACTCCTTTTACTGATTATCTTGCAATATTTTTTGGCTAACTGTAACAGGGAGAAATTCACAAGTTTTTATACTCCTTTTTTACTCTTTATATAATAACACTGAGAGCCTTCTTCAAGTCTAAGAATAACAGTGCAGATGTACTTGCGATTGAATTATCATTCCTTTCTTTATTCACTGCTTAGTTTTGCCTGAGAGAGGCGGTGTTGTACATGAATCATCAGGATGGTACATCTGAAATATCAGATTTACTGTATACCTGACACTACCAGTGACAACGACAATCTTAAGGTGCAATATTTTACAGACAGGGTTTCATGGTTCAAACTGATCAAACGTGATGTTTAAAGGAAGCTTTTTGAGTTGAGATTGATGTTTCCATGCTATTCCACAGAGAGTAATTTACAAAGAGGTCTCCAAATTCTTGCTATTTATTAGCTAACTGCCAGTGGAATTGGACATCTGCCAGTAAAAACATTTAAGTCACTAGCATTTTTCTGCCAGTGAAAAATTAATGTTGGTTTTATCAATTTCAGGAAAATGCATGTTGGAACTTGATGTTAGCTAGCATATTTTCTATATACCAAGCTTTTTGTAGCGGCTTTGTACAGGCCTA
>JAIPMN010050397.1:5960-19133 GCA_020650975.1 Apostichopus californicus
GTACACCGACTGGTACCCTCAGTCTGCTATGATCACTGTAGAAACACATAAGTACACCGACCTGTACCCTCAGTCTGCTATGATCACTGTAGAAACACGTAAGTACACCAACCTGCACCCTCTGTCTGCTATGATCACTGTAGAAACACGTAAGTACACCGACTGGTACCCTCAGTCTGCTATGATCACTGTAGAAACACATAAGTACATCGACTGGTACCCTCAGTCTGCTATGATCACTGTAGAAACACGTAAGTACACCAACCTGCACCCTCTGTCTGCTATGATCACTGTAGAAACACGTAAGTACACCGACTGGTACCCTCAGTCTGCTATGATCACTGTAGAAACACGTTAGTACACCGACTGGTACCCTCTGTCTGCTATGATCACTGTAGAAACACATAAGTACACCGACCTGTACCCTCAGTCTGCTATGATCACTGTAGAAACACGTAAGTACACCTACTGGTACCCTCAGTCTGCTATAACCACTGTAGAAACATGTAAGTACACCGACTGGTACCCTCAGTCTGCTATAACCACTGTAGAAACACGTAAGTACACCGACTGGTACCCTTGGTGTGATCACTGTAGAAACCCCTAAGTACATCGACTGGTACCCTCGGTGTGCTTTGATCACTGTAGAAACACGTAAGTACACCAACTGGTACCCTCGGTGTGTTATGATCACTGTAGAAACTATTAGCATATTGAAGAAGTGATTTAGCATCTGGCCGGTATGATGAGTTTAAGGAAGGAAACCGTTGTTCGTAACTATCATGGAAGAATCAGATGGGTCTAGAGATACCCTATGTTCACCCTATATATATATTATATGCACATGCAAATGCAAATGCATGAGTGACAAGCCAACTTCAATATAATTGGGATATTACAGTATGATTATATAATCATCCCTACCCCACTACCTATTTGTAACCAGTTGGTTCAGTGGATAAAGGTGGCAGGATTAGCAGCAATGAATCCTAGTACATGGGAGGTTGTGGGTTTGAGCCCTAGCTGGCCAGACAAAGTATGAATGGGTCTTTCATACAGGAAAAAATTCATGGTTTTCTTCATTTAAAATGGTTTTCCAAAAATAGTCCCCCCAAAAAATATCCAAAATGATCTAAAACTGTAAATTGGATTGCCACCTGATATAAGTCAAGAGTCATTTGGCTTCTCTCACATGCTCATGTGGCTGCTTAAGTAGTATATTAAAATTACTGCCTTACAGGCCATTGTTGTTATTATTCATTATTATGATGATGAAGATGACAATGATGCACCAATTCCCAAATTTTCACATTGAATCTATATCTAAATTCAGGACAGAAGGTGTCATATATTATGATGTTTGTGAGGAAAGATGTCTTCAATGATCCATTCACTGATTTATAGCCCGCAAGAAGAAGTTCTCCTGATTTTACCCATGAATTATTTCAGGAGTTTTAATTGTGCTCTCGTAAAGAGTAAAATGATAGTCAAGTGAGAACACCATAAAAGTAAAAACTTCAAAGAATTCTAACCTTAGTCGATGAAGACCCTTTTAAAATCATAAAATAGAGAAAGAATTGGTCGACTGAAATTTCCAACAACATCTTACAAAATATTATTGTTTTGAAACAATCAGTAAACGGTGATGTCATTGCTATGGATGACGAAAGTATTAAGATTTCAAGACTTCCATTGATAGTCTTTGTCTAGTAACATTCATTGTCACCAGGTTCAGTCCATTACTGTATCTACTTCTGATGATCATATTCAGTAATATTTTGTGAAGTTCTTGGCCTGACAAACGTCATCATTGTACAGTTAATAGTTTACGGGAAATTGGGAGTAATTTCAACAACGTTTCAATAATCTCTTGCGATATTAGATATCCAGGAACTTCAAGTATCTTTTCCAGAAGACATCTGTAAGTATATATCAGTGGTGGTAAATTAATCGGATCTTGTGCATTCTGTGCTCGTTGGATTAACTTTGGATTTTGGTGGCAGGGCTGTTAATTTATAATGTCCATTATGACATTGCACCCTCACCCTAACAACTTCAGCCTTTCATTTTACTTAAAGGACACGAGTTGTCAGTGTGAAAGACCAAAGTTTGTCCATAATGAAATTGCACCCTCACCCTAACAACTTCAGCCTTTCATATGGACACATGTTGTCAGTATGAAAGACCAAAGTTCAGCATTGATTCATCTTCAGTTTGACTGTTCGTTGTTGCATGTGTCTATCCTTAAAGTCTGATAAATCCTGTGTGCATGAGTGGATGTTTGCATGTAAGGACGAGGGAGCCTGTTGAGTGTACATTTGTCAAATTATGTCTCTGAACCTTTCTGTGTACAATCCAAAACACAAAGACTAGGTAATAAGTATGACGAAATTGGAATCTCATTTATTTATTTATTTATCATTAAAGGGTATACTCGGTTAGCGTAAGGCTAATCTCCCCCAGGCCCTGAAATATAGAAACAAGTAGATTACAAAACAATGTAATAAAACTAAAAATAATATAGAATACAAACATAAACAATATGACGACGAAGAGAAAAAAAAAACATAAACAAATTGACAATGGCATAAAATACAACACGGAATAATCGATGCAATGAAATTAAGAGCATAAGAAATTAGTTAAAAGTCCTGGACATAACGTTTAGCCATATTTAAGGAGTTGGCATTCTTGCACTCCTTTGATAACTCGTTCCTCTCCTTAGCAGCAACAAATGCAACAGGTTTCAGATGATACTGGGTATGTCCACCTTCTGAGAATAAATTAATCAGGGCTCTAGTCGACTTCAAGAATCTTGCTTTTGCAAGAATCTTGCTATACAAAACAGTTATCGTGCAATGCTTTCGAACAAAGTCCTAGCTGGATTTGGAATTTCAGGTTTGTGGATGGAGGACTGGCGGCTGGCTCTGTTCTACCACTTTCTATGATTCAAGCTACTTTGCGCATTATTGCTGCACTACAATGATGATGAATGGGGTGTATCCCCTCACTGTGTTTGAGAAGTACACTTTGAGAGGTACACTCTTATCTGTCAGATGGGGACGTTAAAGTCGTGGTGTGGAGAGTACACTTTGAGAGGTACACTCTTATATGTCAGATGGGGACATTAAAGTCGTGGTGTGGAGAGTACACTTTGAGAGGTACACTCTTATATGTCAGATGGGGACATTAAAGTCGTGGTGTGGAGAGTACACTTTGAGAGGTACACTCTTATTTGTCAGATGGGGACATTAAAGTCGTGGTGTCCAGAGTACACTTTGAGAGGTACACTCTTATATGTCAGATAGGGACGTTAAAGTCGTGGTGTCCAGAGCAAGACTGCGTATGGCAATTACACAGATTAATAGCTGAACACTAAATCAAACACAGTGTCATGATACAAACCAGTATTCATCCACGATCATGACATGGAGAGGGTTTACAATGAGCTAAAATGAGTAGGATTCCTAACACCCAAGGGTTTACCACTAACAACACTATAATCAGAGAACATTAAGACGTTGACTGGTTCAAACTGAAGATTTTCTCAAATTTATTAGTCAGTTTTACCAATTTTAGCCACCCTAACAAAATAATAATCATGATAATAGTGATTTATGACACCTGCATATCCACCCGGATGTGTTCCAAAGTGCGGGAGAGGGAAAGAGAAAAGAAAGCAAGAGGGAATGAACAGAGGAATGGTTACTTAACATTCGTGAATGCTTACTCCATAGGATGAGTTTTCAGAAGTCTTACAAAGCAGCAAAATTAGCAGTTTGTTCTTCTACCAAACGATGTCATAACTAAAATAGAATATAGTTATGACCAAATATACGTCAAATGTCAAATGTGATCCAATGATTGAGAACTGGCCGGGAAGTTCGTTTTTTCTGAAACAAATTTTGAAGTACTGAAGTCTGTTTTAGAGATGTTTCCATCTTTGGCAGTTTTGAACTCTTTGTCCTTCCCCATTGTTATTGCTAGTTGCACTGTTCCATTAACTTCTTTGGCCGATTGTTTTGAATGATATTTTCATTTCTCTGTAATGTATATTACCTCCCTTTCCGTTTCATCTTCACCAATTGCACACAAAGTATCCATCTGTATGCAATGAACACAAATATTTCAATGGTGTAATCTTGCACTGTTCGTGCGGACTAACAGAAATAATTGCATTAACATTCATCCAAATGTTGGATTGTATTTTCGGAATGTTTGCACTAGATCACTTTCCGTAAGTTGTTCACAATCCTGACAATTATTGTAGCATATTTTCCCCCTTTTGTAATTTTCCATAAGTTGTTCACAATCCTGACAATAATTGTAGCATATTTTCCCCCTTTTTTAATTTTTCCATAAGTTGTGCACAATTCTGACAATTATTATACCATATTTCCACCCTTTCTTTTGTAATATTTAGAACCGGAAACAACATTTTCAAGCCCAAGAGCCAAGATGATATGGAAGAGCCAGTGTTAAGTTTTAATGCGAGCCAGGCTGGAGGTGAAGATGGTAGTCTTTGAACTTGGTGATACGTTATCTTGTAAGCGGTGCTCTTTTTCATTCAGACAAGCTAGCTCTCTCGCGAAAACCAATAGGATGTCTGCAAGATATAAAGCACTCAAATATCGCCCAGGAAATATTAACTTTTCACCATCTAACATCATCATTTTGAAGCAGTGACTGTCGAAGATTGTCTTTATAGCATATTACAGGTGACCAGCTGATTATTAAAGAATGCAGTGATGGATTTGCTATAGACGAAATTTTTTGACCGTATCGTTCATTGGAATTTTGTGTACTAGTAATCTTTTATACAATAAAGCATTCCAAGTTTTTTTTTATTAACTGCTACAAGCAGTTACTCATGTTGATTCTGTTAACAGTGACTCCAGTAACCAAGAAAACACACGTTTAGCACAAACGTAGAGATGATAAACTGCATTCTTTCATTGGTTCAAATCTTGCCCCAAAGTTTAAAAAAAAAATGATAATTAAGACTAGTCTTTGTCAATTTTTCAAGAAAAGAACCAAAGAATGAACTGCCACCACTCTATGAGTTGGACATGCCATTTGAAGTCGACTAGCTTTTTGCACTACTAAACTACATTACTTCAGCCACAAGTTGAGACTGCTTCCAATGTAGCTGATATTTGATCCACGTGACCCATATTTTTCACCCTATTCAACCAATAGATGGCTTAATGAATTACCTGTCATGAAAAGGTCTTAGATATACAGTTCAAGAAAAGGTCTTCATTCCAATGTTTAAAGCTCATAATTGGCCACTGATCAGAGATCTTTGATGAAAATGAAAACAAGTCGTGTACCTTTATAGAGAAAGATTGAAGAGTTGTTATTTTTTTAGTCTTATGTGAAAAGTTGGCTAGAGTGAAGTGCAATTTTCAGTGCATTGGAGACATAACTTTTAGTGTACTGAGGCATATACAAGTGTTGGCTTTCAAGGACATCATTATTCGTATTATATCAACCTATGATCGTTGTCAGAATCTCCCAGTTACTATCATGGCAATATCGCTAAATTTGAAGAAGAAAAAGAAAACAGTACATGTATACCGTATGTTAAAGGATATTTGAGTGAAATTTTGATGCAAAATAAACCATGAGAAGTTTTCACAAAGACATTATTTGTGAGTATCAAGAAAATAAAAGGAAAGAAAGTCATATTTAGTGATGTCAACAATTCCTATAAGGTTGTGTTTAACGTATACTTTGGTGAAGTACAAATGTCAGGACAGTGAACTTAATTAACTTGATTGGTTTCACACAATGTAGTCATTGGAGTATCTTTCAGAATGTATAAGAAATTAGCAATCGGTATAGGTACATCAGGATTAATGTGGCAGTATGTTCAATTTGTCATGGTAAATACAAAAAATATCTGTTTCAGAAATGATCTTTCATTGGAGATAATAAATTCTGTGCTGATTTAGGTGTTAGAAGATGTATCCATCTACGAACTTGAAAAAGATGAGTAGACGTAAAAATGTGGATGTCAAGAAACGCTGTAGTTCCCTATAAATTGACCGTACCACTCATACATAGATACGGATATAGGCTGGAATTGACTGTATTAGGCCGGAGTTGTCTGTGTAGACTGGATCTAAGTGTATTGTTGACTGGAGCAGACTGCACAGTGGACGGGAATGGATTGTATAATTGGTTGGAGTTGACTGTCTCGTAGACTGGAGTTGGCTGTACAGAAAACTGGTTATGTGCACACCAAAAAACTTAACTTGCCGTTTCATTTATCACTTTGATATATTGCCTTATTTTTTGTATAAATTTCTGATTCGTATCTATCCATTTTGTTTTTCTGCAAGTTAAGCAGCTAGTTGAACTTGCAGTGAAACGTCTTGCCAAACGATGTTATAGAACTTTGTGTGTAGTGTTATTTTGTCATCTGAATATCATAATAGATGCCTCAGAAAAGGCTGGTTAAATCTTACAAACAAACATCATGCAATTGGAAGGTGACCATCCCAGAATAGTCATGTGAATACTAATTATATGAATATTCATACGATGCATGCATAACTTTGAATAACTAATATGAATTGAGTGACAATTGAATTAAGAATTGCAAACTGCTGCTTTGATTTAAGGTAAAGTAACATGATACAACTAAAATGCCCGCTTTTGTGGAGTATTTATAAGCTCAAAAGATCTTAAAAAATGAAATTAAATTGATCTATTAAAACAGAGACATTTTGTTTTACTACAGTTTGATAGGGCCAAAAAGAAAGACATGCTTAATTTTTCTATCATTTCCATTGAATACAAAAAACAAAACCCAAAAAACACCAAATTTTGTCGGGAGTATTTCTATTGTATAATATAACTTTTACTACTTAGAGGCTGATATATCCAATATAATTTTGTAACTTCTTTCTTTTTTTTCTTTTTTTGTACTGTTAATTAGCATAATATTTTGATACTGGTTTGTGTAATACACCGTGGTAATCATACTTTCAATATCCACGTTCATAATGTGTGCTCTTGTAAAGGAAAACAGTATATTTGTAACTTATGACCTCTGACCTTTTTGATATGCATATTTAGCTTAACCGTGTGTGATCTTTATGTGAGCGATAATACGTACCTAAACGATGTCTTACTCAGGCTCTGTTTATTGCATATACAAACCTTGCTAGTTTGTGTCCATTTTTGTTTTTCGTTTGTTTGAGGCCGGTGGCTGGTTAATGTTTATTAGTGTATTAATTAGTTTCGTCCAAAACTCGAGACCACATTGTTTAAAGCCTACTTAATACTTTTTTTTTTTATACATCATTGATAAGCAAGGTAAACTACGAGTAGTCGTTTTGTTGTTGTTTCCAGCTGAAACTTAATGTCAGCATTTCTCTTTAGGTTACTAAACACTTTGGACTTGCTTTGTTCCTAGAATCGCCAAGCAGAGATTTGAAAACGAAATTTATACCTACACGGCATTACTTGCGCCTAGCCATATTCAACATTCCACCCCAACGTGTTGCTTTGATTCAGTTTCCATCTCAGTGAATTAATTTGTTAACTCGATGTAAAGGTTTAGAATTGTTGAAATGTTGAGAATGAACTGTATTTAACAGGTTAAGATCTGCAGGCTTTGAACCATAAGAATCATTGCATTATGGAATTATGCACACATTCATCTACTTGTAGTGCCTCTTTACTGTACGTTAGGACACTTTATGCCATTTTCCGTTTGAATATTCAACATTTTATGTAGGAAACTCAACATATGTGGTTTGTAATGAAGTTTCTATTCTCACATTCCAGACTAACAGTTTCTACTTTTGCATAGTTAAGAGCGTAACACACATTGCCTTTACATATCCTATTAAAATTACCATTCCCGATACACATTTCAGTGAAACTTACAATTGAGAAACGAATCATGAATGCTTAACTTAATATCATTTACTAAGTTATTTTGAACAGACCTATGCTACCTTAGTTACTTATGTCAGTGAAATCCATAATTTGGAGAAAAAATATAACAGTACGACTCGCTAAAACTACATGCCACCTAAGTGATATGTTTGTAGAGTAGTTAAAACCAATTAAACATTCCCAATGTTAAGGTTGTTAGTTCAGTAGATATTCACATAACATAGATCTGCCTGCTGAAAAGCGATGTAAAGCTGCCTCTTTCTCTTTTTACAACATAAAAAATTAATCTTTCGTGGACTTTGTATACGATTGTACGCCCTAAATAGCAAAGGATATTTCATGGTAGGAAAGAGACGTGGAGGGGGGGGGGGGGGGGGGGGGGGGGGGGGGGGTTGTGATATAAAAAAGCAATGAGAACCGTTTATGGAAATTATTGTGCCTATGAAATATTTAATTTCGAATTTAACATAGGAGTGCTAATTCCAGGATTATATTAGTATGTACTAAAGCTGCCAGAAAACCAGCTCCTGATATTCTTGGGACTTTCCCTTTTGCCATATCAGAAAAAGGAGAAAGAAAGAAAGAAGAAATAAAAAAGATATTGCAAGATAGAAATATCAGTCGGTCTTACTGTTTTGGGGATATTTTCTATATATTTTTGATACATAATCGATGTGGAAGTATTGCTTTATCAGGTGTTACCCTTATCATTGTAATGTTGAGAGGGTGGATGTAACATTACCCTAACATTTTATACATGCGGTAAAGTTGAGCCTAGCGTTACTAGTAGAAATATAGTATTTGTTACAATCTTTGCTTAATGCTAGTTTCGTAATTATGTACAAAGTTGAAAACGATTTGAAGTTAGGTTGTATGAAATTCATATCTTCTCTGTCTGTCAGCCTTGCGATTGTGTCAAAATAATATTTTGCGAAAACTTTTGTCTGATGACACCGTTTTTTGATAATTGTAGTCATCATAAATTTGTTATCGTCTTGACAAAACTCGATTAAATAGTTTATTTGGTTGATCCTCTTGTTCTTGTTTTCCCGTTTCTGAGCAATAAAAACGTTTATATCTACATGATGTGCTTTATACCAATTGGAGTATAAATATTATGTTTAGAGAAAAACAATATTAAAATTAAAAGTATACATTCAATAGGGATGTATTTTCTATTTCTACTATATTTGTTTGGATAGTTAACGGAAATGCGTACGATTTAAGAAAATAATAATACTTTTGGGTTACTTAATTTTGTTGGCCATTGAATGCTTACTATGGTGTAGACGCTAGACGTACGGTCTTTCGATTACTGGTGTACTTTACCTGGTGAGTCTTGTATAATTCTTTACATATTACATTTCCTTCCAAATACATTGACTCGTTTCAAATGTGTACATTTGTTTCGCCCATCACTTTCGTCTTGCTGTATTAAGCCTATCTAGGTCTATACATGATTCGGATCCTCCACCCGGCCTATGTCCTCTCGCTCTCTCGGGCTAAATTAGCGGAGCTTTTCCGAGGTGCTGTCCCGTCTACACCTCCTCCCCCTACCCCGTGCCCACAACCCCACCCCACCCCCTTTTGGATCATCCGCGCGGATCCTTTCTTGCTTTTTCAAGGGCTAAATGATATGATTTTACTGGGTTTTGTCCGGCCTGCAAGTTTGTCTGGCTTTCCACGCCCGTCTCTCTGCTTAAGCATGAGCACTCGGGTCTCTGGCCCAAGTAATTAGAATACTAGCGGTAGTTATGTATGGGTTTCCTTATATTCCCTAGCCGGATTCTGTTATATCATAACGGTCTCGAAGTAGATAATTCATGTCCTTAATACATATTCATAATTAATTTAACACGGAAGAATCAATTTCCCTGCAGTCACACAGCATCCAGGACGTACTTCGCTATAGTGTTAGATGGTGTGTGCATTTTCAACTGATTAAGTAAACGCTTGGAAAATGGAAACAATTTTCACAAGTCATCACAGAAAACAGTAACAGAGTAAGTTTCCTTCAAGGCTAATTCATAATTGTTATAAAGGAATAGAGTTATGTATTGCATCTTAAACTGTAGAATGGTCAACAGAAATAACAAAATAAGTAGAATTTTACTTTCTTCGAGGCTCAGTGTTGTGTTGACAATTAAACTGTCTTATAATGTGTGTAAGTTTGTAACTTTAAAGAAGGCATCGTTGCCACTTCACCCCACCCCTCCCTCCAATTCTGCATGTAATGTACGGTTGTTAATAACGTTAGGACTCTGCTTGTTGGTAAACTTCAAAACTTCAAATTACCACTGCGGGTCTTTTCATTTATATTTGTTATTTATGCCCAATTTAGATTACTATAGGTCTATGTCATTTATCTGTAGGGCTCACACCCGAATCAAATATTGCATTGCAGTCCTTAGGTATCAAGAGATTCAAACGTAGTTTAAAATTAGCTTTAACTTAGTCAGACTACTTTTACTATCGTTGGCCCCAGTAAAGTATATTTATATACTTCATAACTCGAGTCACTTCCGCATAAAACGTAACGTAGCGAACTGCATATGGATATGTCGCACTTTTGGCTTAATTGACACATCATTAAAACACCTCCCTGTACGAATGCGAACAAGTGTACCTCTTGAACATATTCCAGGGCCATGCTCCGTTGTAACGTCTTATTTACAATTCATTGATAGCTAATAATTAAACAATTGATGATATCTTCAATTCACTTGATGATAAGATGAAAATGACTTACATATCTTATATAAATCAATGATCCCTTAAATTAGATTATATCAACAATTCAATTCCTGTTACCATTGAATTATTTCCTGATATCAAAACTTTCTGAATATATTGCCAACTCCGTTAACGATGAACAATATAATTCTAGTCAACAATATCAAATATCTCAAGTAAAGTATCATTAAATATGATTGATTCCATGATATCATTTAAAAATAACTTGTACAATTAAATATTGAATAAATATTAAAATGGCTTGCTATATGCGCGGATTATCTTTCGAGATATATGGTTATCAGTTCTTTGCGCTCTTGATATGCGCGCACTATCTAAAGATATGAACTTTCCTAGGTCTTAAGTTGGCTAAGACCATGTCGTATTATGTCAGACAAAGTGTTATTTAATTTTGCAAGAGATGTATCATCATCTTTCGAGAAAATATTCGTTGCAAATTCTATGGAAAATACAAAACAAACACCAAACCGATCATGTTGTCCAGAAACTTTGAGGTTACTCATCGCTGTTCACAAAATTGCCTCATACTTGAATCATTCAATAAATGATGCTCTTTGATTGCATGTTTTCGGCATGTAAAGAGAATGCAGATTGTAATCCAATAGCTTTATATAATAATAGTTGTACTTAACCTGACCATGGAGAAATTCTCTTTGACCTCGATGATAAAGTGAGTATTACGCATGCGCACGGCACTCGCCACGAAAGGTACATGATGTCATTCCGACCATGTTTCAAAGCATTCGATCCATAGCACTCGCGATACAAATGTGATAACAAATAGGGAAACTGTAGAGCTGCACGCAGAGGTGTGAGTGGTGCATACCTGTTCACGCCTTCATTCCATAAAGAGTTGCAAGTATTAAAACATTTAGGCCCAATTACAAACGTATTCATGTTTCAAACTTGTTAACGTGATTTGGCATTTCCCACAAATCATACACTAGAATCATTCCTAATAAAGGTGCATACACCTGGCAGGCGTTGACGACAATAACAACTTTCACAGTATTTAATATGATAAGTATATAGGCGAGACACTAGTATTTGCAGCCATCGATATGAACCGTAGGGCTGCTGGCTTTTATGAACTAAACATGTTAGACTAAAATAGCAATCAAATAAACCAAAAATAAGAAGTGTATACAAAAAGCATGCACATAATACACGCTCTGGTTAGTCGCAGTTATTTAGGAATACCTGTGTCAAGTGTTTATTATCTAAAGAGAAATTAAAAGACATTGTTATTTATAAAAGTGATTAAAGGACAGTCGATTGACCAGTTTGATAGTTATATTTGGATATGGAACTATGAATATTCATACATGTCAGGCGGTAAAGTGGAACAAGGGGTATGTTTACAAGTGACCATCCAATAATCCGGAATTCCCTTGAAGCAATCGTGTCGATAACGAAGGGATTTCCCCTATTAAACATGAATTAAACTTGAAATGTATTTTCTATCACAGTTGACATATAAATTTAAGTATTCTTCTCCTCTGTGAAGCACTCCAGCATACCTCTATTTAGGCGCGGATCTTTTAAACACCACAAAAAAAATTATAGTTAATTAATAGTTATTCGCACAACCTGTCGTTTGTAACGAATATAATTATAACCTAAATTTGCTTCAGTATGCAAGGATTGGCATTTGAAATATTTCATTTTTTCTGGAGGGGGTCCAAACTCCTTATAACCCCTCCCCCCCCCCTTCCCTCCACCCACCTGCGAGTCTGTTATAATTACAACAGGACCATACCCAATGCTTCAGTCTCCTAGCACCCGCTCACTACTTCCATACTTGACGTCACATCGTCCCTGTTCGTATTCCAGTGAGGAATTCCTGGGTACGGTCATACCACCATATATCATACTTGGTTTATACAGTTACCTACATGCATATTCTAACCAATACATAGTGGCGCACAAAGCAACCTACTTTATTCTCAGTTGTGGTTCAACTATGGGAAATTTAACGTTCAAGACAAAAAGTCCAAACGTTTCGCATGTTACTAATTCCATTACCTGTACAATATAGCCTTTCGTGTGTTATATGTAATTATAAACACGCTAACTTGGAAATATGCAATTGCCATAGGAAACAACTGATTACTAGTCGAGAGCGGTACTTCCCGTTCTGACATCTTCAAGCAGGTATAGGCTATAGGAGTAACACTAACGCAGCTGTGTATACTCAACGTACGTAATTACCTATATGTCAAGCCTTTACCTGTGAACAAGAGGCAACAAACCATCGTTCTAAGTGGTTATATAATTGAAAACACTGTTCGTGTGTTAAGACTCAGTGGAGGGAGTTGTCATATCCAGCCTTACACTGGGCTGAATTTCTTATTGAGGTGAAACAAAACCAATATACAGTTATAGTTTTGATACCACAATTATAGTTTACAAAATAATCAACTTATTCACATTCTACCAGCAGATTTATCACGAGTATGTCCCTGAATGAATAATAATAATAATAATAATAATAATAATAATAAT
>JAIPMN010050399.1:0-14552 GCA_020650975.1 Apostichopus californicus
GGCCCCCATTTTACAAAGGCTCACGTTTTCAATGACTCACATTTTACAAAGGCTCACATTTTCAATGACTCACATTTACAATGACTCACATTTACAATGGTTCACATTTTCAATGACTCACATTTACAATGACTCACATTTTACAAAGGTTCACATTTTCAATGACTCACATTTACAATGACTCACAGTTACTAGGATCACATGTACACAGGCTCACATTTACAATAAATCCCATTTACAATGGCCCCCATTTTACAAAGGCTCACGTTTTCAATGACTCACATTTTACAAAGGCTCACATTTTCAATGACTCACATTTACAATGACTCACATTTACAATGGTTCACATTTACAATGGCACACATTTACAATAACTCCTATTTACAATGGCCCCCATTTACAAGGCTCACATTTTCAATAACTCACATTTTACAAAGGCTCACATTTTCAATGACTTACATTTACAATGACTCACATTTTCAATGACTCACATTTACAATGACTCACATTTTACAAAAGCTCACATTTTCAATGACTCACATTTACAATGACTCACTGTTACTAGGATCACATGTACAATGGCTCACATTTACAATAATTCCCATTTACAATGGCCCCCATTTTACAAAGGCTCACGTTTTGAATGACTCACATTTTACAAATGCTCACGTTTTCAATGACTCACATTTATAATGGCTCACTTTTCAATGGCTCACACATATACAATGGCTCAAAGGCTCGCGTTTAAAATAACAGACATTTACAATGGCTCACATGTACAATGGCTCAGTAAAGTCTCAACGAAATTGTAACGACTGATACTTTTTGACGAATTTACTCTGTATTTATCCTTTTTGTGATTTAACTCTTTGTTGAATCTGGTTCTTATACCAATTGGCCATATATGTCAGCCAACTTTAAGCTAATACCTTTGTTAGGAAAGTTTTAGTAATGTTAATGATGATTACGATACGATAATGACTACTACAACGATAACGACTACGAAAATGACTACGACAGCGACGACAGCGACGACTACAACTATACCGAATGATTATGATACAACGACTACAATAACAGCGGTGACGACTACTACTATGAGTAGGATTACGACCACGTGTAACACGACTAAGAAGACAGTGACGAAACCGTCAACGAGACTACGAATACGATACGGCGAGGAAGATGACATCGATAATAATTATAACTACGACAAGCGTTGAGAACAATGCCTGCGAAATGACAATTACAACAGCGACTACAAAAATACCACGATGTTAACAACAGTCACCACGGTTACGTTATAAACATAACAAATGCCAACCGTAACGACTATTAAAAATGAATGCGAGTATGATTACCATTACAACTATCATTAAGACGACAATGGCGACTATGACAACGACACCGACGACGAATACGAGTAAGATACAACAATGACTACAAAAACATAAACGAAAACATCGGTGCATATGACGACGACAACTATAATAACTACGACAACGACAAACACAACGATAATAATTGCAACAAGGACAATGCCTGCCATATAACAATCACGACTACAACTATGACAATGACAACGACAGTGACTACGGCTACAGCAAAAACAACGACAACGGTAAATAGTACGACTATGAGTACCATTACGACTACGACGAAAGTGACGACAATGGCAACAATAACGACGCCAGGAATACGACTAAGGTAAGAAAATGACTACAACAAGCACAATGACAACGGTCATGAATACGACAATTAAGACGAGTACGAGTACGAGAACCATTACGACTAAGACAACAATGACAATGATATCGACGAGAAATACAAAGCTAAGGTAAGAAAATGACTACAACTAATTAAATGACGACAACAACAATAATAAGGACTACAAATATGACAACGACAGCGATCACGACTACAACAAACACAATGTTAACGGTAACGAATACGACTATTAAGACGAGTACGACTACGAGTATACCTTTACGACTAAGACGGCAATGATAATAATAACGACGAGGAATACGACTACGATATGACAATGACTACAACTACAAACATGACAACAACAATAATGACTACAAATATGACGATGACAACAACCGCCATTACGACAACGAATATGACGCCTGCGATGACTACGGCAACGGCAACGACTACCATTACCGAACCACGACAGCTTAAACTGATCTGACAATGACAGTCACCTTGAATACCAGGATTATTACGGCTACCATTACGACTTTGTCGACGAATTTGAGACTGGCAGTAGTTTCGTCTTTAATGCCTTTTTGAAATTCTACCATTATTCTAGTGTACCATTTCTAGATTACTGATAAGACTTCAGAGACTGCTTCCTTTCAGTGCAGGTATTTGAAGCTTCCGTAGGCTATACACGTAAATAATTACCCACACAATAAGTCCCTCATGGCCGTATATAGGACGTTTGGAGGCGAATTGGCAGTTACGAGTGTACTGTATTAATCAAATATCGATTATACTGAGAGAAAAAAACCTTTCCTCGAAGGAGCAAATTTCAAGGATAAAAGCGTAGTTTGGGAACATGAACTAACAGTAAATCGGCTTAATGATCATAAAAATCAGTGGCTTGTGTCATTGAACTGAGTTATTTAAGATGTGCAACGTGCTCGTCAAAATGAAAAAAAAAATAAAATGATATTTCATTTTTAATGAATGCAACCGAGAGTTGCACCAGTGATTCTCATGTTTAACCATTTTTCTATAATATTCTATAATAATTATGATTCTATAATTTCGTTTTCTTCAAGTCGGTTTCCGTTTCATTCCAGTGAAAACGAAATATTATGACCATGAGTGGAAGCTAGCACCAATTTTGCGGGGTGTAGTATACGCTACCTAAGAAAGGGTAGATTTAACGGAATCCACGTCACGGGTTTGTCTTACTAAAGAAAATCGAATTTTGAGCAGGAATTCGATCAAACCTGACCGAATTAAAATCGACACTATATTCAACTCACTAACATATCTAACACAACTTAGCTTTTCCTTCTTTTTCCTGTTTTGATGGAGATTTCAGAGTATATAGAAATATTGCTTCGGGGGGTTTGGTATTTTAACAATTTGAAACGTCCTAGCTTTTACCTGGAAGTGTATTCTGGTAGTTTCTATCTTTTCGGATCTTATAGATAATGATAACTGTAAACATTGTTGATAGTAAGGGAGGGAAATACTCGAGACTATCACACATTTGTGGTATATTCAGCTACAACTTCTACTTTCAAACACAATTCATTTACTAAAAAGGACACAAAATGTATGGATAAGGAAAACCATTCATGTTTATGAATTAATGCAAAGGTACATGATGTCAGTTTTACATATGGAGGAGGAAGAAACCCCTTAGTAGTTACCGCCCCCCCCCCTTCCTTGCCTCCCTGTGTTTTCCATGCCCCCTTCCAAGGAAACCAAAAAAGGGGAATGGATATCTCTTTGATGGAGAGTTTCATAGCCGAAGCTTCTGTCACGTATTGACCAAACATATTATAAACAGTTAAGGAAATAAGAATAGTTGGAGGGCAGCTGTATTTATTTATTTATATTTTTGGAGGCCCACATATCGTTCAATAAACCACTGCACATGGAATTTATATGGAAAACAAAAGTATGCCAACTTATTCGAACTTAAAAATAATTCAAACATATTTAATCCAGGATACTTTATACCATAAAATGACATTTTCGGACCACGATTGAAACCTCAACGGCAAAATAATTTCATGGGAAGACAATGGGTATGTCTAGTGTAATGGGTGGGCAAGCTATTTTAATGGGTGGGCAAGCTATTTTATTGGGTGGGCAATATAGTTCATTTGGTTTGGCAATTAAATTCACTTAATATTTATGTCTAGATGTTAATAATTGTTTCTGGATATTGATATGTAACCATCTTCTCTCTTGCCACCCGTCTCACCCGTCCGTCCCTCCCTCCCTCGCCCCCTCCCCCCTCAGTTCAAGGATATAATTATTATGGGATAGGTTGTTGTTTCAGGAGTTTCGTGATTGAATTCTCTGTTACATCCAGTGACCAATGATGATAGTCATGTTTGATTTTTCTGCATTCTATTTTATAAACTGGTAAAAAAAAATTGCCCGAGTTATAAGTTCGTGTTTTTGTCTCTCCTATATCGACAGTTGACGACCCACCAAAGTTACATTTTACATTACAACATGGTCTTCAACTAGTGCTTCCACCAAAACCACGCCAGGAGGACTTACAAAGACAGCGATTACGTCAGCTATTACGTCAGCTTTATCCGAACGCCGACGAAACGAGTATAGAATATTACCTGAAACAACATCTCGGTGATAAACCATTAGCGTTAGGTGAAAAACTACCGCAACCAACGACTGGAAGAAGGTTAAGCAAAGCCTTTATTTCGAATACAACGGCTGGATCAAGTCTAGCTGTTAACCTTTTGCAGCGTCGAATGACGAGACAATTTGATGGAGGGAAACCAATCTTAATGCAAAAACAGGATAGTTCACATAATAACAAGGATATTTTAGCGGAAGTTTAAGCTTTAACCCCCAAAATGTAACGTTAGTCAAATTGAATTTTGGTCACTAAATGATGTATTTGTCTTTAAACTTTCTGTAAAATAAACAACGGATTATACTTTATTGATAACGTGTGAATCTAATTAACGGTTAAATAAATTTAATTGACTATAACTTATCTATTTCTGGAATGTGCTATAGCTATATCTTGTGTTGTTTCTAAACTTGCTGCAAAGTTGTAATTTCTTTATCAAAAATATTTTGCAGACGTACTGGTATATATTATGAGGCAGAGAATATATTTTCTACATTCATTATCCCGGGTCCCCCATGGTCCAGGGACCGTTGCACTCCCTATCCCCCGCCCCTTGTCTCGTTGGAGTTACGTGTTCCTACACAACTAAGTCATTCCCTTTGGTCTCATATGCACAGGATATGCCTTGACACTAATGTTGACAAACGAATAACGTGTTTGCATATATTTCTCTCTTTTTTTACCGAAAGTCACGTAGAGCACAATATTCAGCTTAATGCCGTTTGGTGCGCAACGGCACAACGGTTTCATACCTCTGGGAGCCTAAACGACCGGCTGGCTCCCTACATATCCTCATTGCACAGAGACTAATACATGGCACGCCAATGGGGTCATATCGTCGTAAAGCATTGACGCCGTTTACTTTCACTGATGTATATCACAAAATCGAGAACGTACGTGTAAGAGAATTTACGATATGCAAGTCTCCTTTGAAATTTCAACAAATTCGAATATAGCATCTGCGCATGCGTTGATCCTGTCTGTGACCTCTCTGTGCAGGCCTATAATCGGTAACTTTTCACTGTAAGACAATCAATGTTTTCCACCATGCATGACCATTTTAGCATAGTATTCCCTTACCCATCCGACAGCTCTCGCTTCCTTACTTTCCATCCAGGAATCTCTGAAACGGCTTAAATCATCACCTTAAATCATCCTCCCGAATTTTAGACTATTAATAGTTAGTTTCTTTTTTTGATCCTCTTCAAACATCATGTTAACAAAAACGCTGATGATTACTGAAACTATGCCAGAAATTAACAGTGTGGTTTCGATGATGCTACATGAATAATCGTATATGAATGTGACAGACTATAGGCTTTAGGGTATAGCCAGGATGAAGAACATACTTCAATCTTAGTAGTACAGCAAAAAGCTTTGAGACAAACTATATGAAACTTTTCTTGTATTCAGCATACAATGTGATCACTACCAAAGACAACAGGCTTCTTCTACTCAATGTGGTACACCTACAAGCTGTACATTAAGCAGGCTCCGGGGGTATAGCCTAGCTCCAAGAAGCTCCACTCAAATAAATATTTGATATGTCCGCAAAAAAATCCCCCTACCTCAGTCAATATCCAACTAAACTAGCCACATACTCGATGCCTTTTCCAAAACTTATTGCCTCACAAACTTCCCATGCGTTCGTCGTTAAATCCGTCCAATTACAATTATCTCCGAACATTCACAAAAATCTCCCTACATCTTTCAAAGAGCCCGTTACGTGGCTAACAATCCTATCATCTAGATATCCTCTTAATTACCATCTCTAGGCCAACATTCGGCAACAAAACTTCTCCTACATCTGGAAAAAAATTCCCATGAACCGCCATCAATTTTTATTCATACACCCCCCTAAATTCCCCTAACATTCTCAAACAAATCCCTTGTATCCGTCTAAAATTTCTTCAACTCCGCCAAACTCGCGTCGCCGCTCCCTCAAGTAATCCAACTATCTAGGCAATCGCAAATATATTTCCATTTCCACATGTGCAGGAATCCACTGTCAAAGCAAGGAAATGCCGCGACGAAGAATGATGGTTTGTAATTTGCTAATGGTCGAAACGCAGAACATTAATGTGAGTAATCTCGCTAGAAAAGATTCCCTGGATAAGCAAAATGTATGTACTGGTCATCCTCTTCTCCGTATAAACCGTCACGAATTTCTTTAATGATAATTACGATATATTTCACATTTCTGTTTCATTTTCTCAAAAGTGAGATATTGTGATAACCTTCGTACAAATTTTTCAGCAGCAAAGAGTTACAAACTACGTGAAATTATATATCAAATTTGCGAAACAGTCATAAAATTAAAAAAATATCCTTTCTTAAGTTAGGACTACACAAACTTTAATTTCTTTGTCATTCTTTTTGAATGTGGAAGCAATTTGTTCGCATTATTTCAAAAATTGTTACATAAACAATTTACGTTTAGCTATACACCAGAAGCAGATGATCAGAAGTGTGCAGTAAAATATACATCACAATACACAATTGGAAGATAAGGAATGATAGCGTACGAACCGTTCACTTTCATCGTTTAAAGATATCGTAATGTTTATACCAGTTATCCCCATATAACTTTCTGATGAATTTTAATTTTTCATAAGTATCAAGAAATGTCACTGAGCTGAGAGGGGGCTTACAGTTCTTCATGTCCCCCTTCAGCACTTGGTGGCGCAACTGTTCCTGAGGCTTAATTATGTCGAGCCAACAATAAGCTTCATAAAAACCCGACTATAACTTAAAAGTACTCTCAATAAGGTTGTAACCCTTTACTGTGGGAATTTCCAAATTAACGGAAACGCGATGACGGTGGATTTGTTAAAATGTGTCCATGAGTGATCACTATTTGCTGCAGAATTGAGAGAGGAGAGGGGAGAGGGAGAGAGGGGGAGAGGGGTGACAATACATATGACCTGTAAGGGACATTGATGTCATTGGGAACCAGTCACGACAGCTCCTCGGTGCCAATTCAGATCAAAACATATCACAGACATAATGTAGGGGAACAATGAATGCATTCCAATTTTATTGGTGCATGTCATCGTTACATATATGAATCATATCTTAGACCCTATATACTTGATCGACTCGTACATTTACCATTTTCTCTAGGCAAGTAAAATCAGAACGTTATGAGTAAACTTACATTATGAATATATAGGTTTCCACGTGAATGATTTGTATAATCAAGCGTAAGCCTTTCCTGTATATATAAAAGAACCATTTGTATTTGTTCCTGAAGAATCTAATAATCAAATAGGTATGAATAACAGTCCTGGACAAAACACTTGAGGTACTTCCGTTTAGTAATGTTTCTACCCGATAGACATAGTTCTCCCTCCGGGAACAGGACGCCACGAAACTGGTTGGGACGCTTTCAGAGCTATTAGGTATGGTAATCTTGAAATTATGAAAAATCAAAACCTCAGTCCTGCTTTCGATGCAAACGAAGTGAGATGATTGGACGTCCCTTGCGACAGTCGTATACAGAAAGTTTGAAACGGTAAAGTGTCCCCCGAAAGATGAACCTTTCTTTCTCAAATAATGACTTTCTACAAAATATTCAAACACATGAATTGTTAACAGCAATGTAGAGAAAGTAATGAACTGCGTATATATTTTGGATACTGACATTTCATATATGGTAGCATTTTGTCACGAGGTGTGGAAATAGATGATGATGATGATGATGATGATGATGATGATGATGATGATGATGATGATGATGATGATGATGATGATGATGATACTGATGGTGGTGGTGGTGATGATGATGATGATGATGATGATGATGATGATGTTGATGGTGATGATGATGATGATGATGATGATGATGATGATGATGATTAGAAGGAGGAGGATGATGATGATGATGATGATCTTGATAATGATGACGATGACGGCGCAATATATTGTCTATTGCGACTCAAGTTCAAGTTTCAAGTTTATTTGTGCCATCAACATTAATTTATATTTTATAACATGATTATTATTAAATTAATATACTTACATATAATAAATGATATGCAATAAATCAGAATATATATACATATGATGGGTAGAGGAGTCAGAATAAGCAAAGCTTTTCGAGTCTGACCCCTTACAATAAAGAAAGGAAAAGAAATCAAGAAAATAATTAGCAATGTGCTAATTACAAAAGAATAACAGCAACATTTAAGATTGTTCTAAATATGCATGTAATTATATGTAATATGAAGTCGACATCAATTTTTTCCTCAACCTATTTTTAAAAGTATATAAAGTAATATTCAATTCAGTGAGATTAGATGAGAATGAATTCCAGAGAGTAACACCACTTGAGCGAATCTGGGACTGTCTAAGTCTAGTTCGTGAATATGGAATGTTTAGAGAATACATAGATCTAGTGTTGTAATGATGCAGATTATATCTATAATGAAAATATGAGTTATAAATAGGAGGAAGATTTCCATTATTAAACTTAAACATAAATATAACAAGCTGATAATGAAATAAATCAAAAATAGGACCCGAGTGAGCAATATACGGCGCAATATACAAATGTTACGAACTGCTCGTTTTTGCAGTCTATATAATTTATACAACAGTGATGTATTTGCACCTCCCCAAGCAAGTAAATTATAATCCAGGTGTGGAAGTATTAGAGTATTATATAAAGTCAATAATATATCTTTCGGAAGAACGTGTTTTAATCTATATATAATTCCATTTGCACCGGCAATTTTACTACAGATATATGAAATATGATTTTTTTCCAGTGAAGGTTACAATCGATTATAGACTATAAACGAAAGGAGAAGATTGTCATACGGCTTATCAATGAGGCGCAATCTGATGCCAGAATTGATAGCGTTGATATGGAATACACCGTTCTCAGATATTTTTTGTGACATTTTTTAGCTATTTTTCTTTAGGCTTTCCGAAGATTTCATGAATCTGCTGCTTAAATTGGTAAAATTCGATTGTACATGTTCTTGACACTTTGTAGCTAAATGGTTGTGTCTTAACTGGAAGGAACCTGTTAACTTTCATTAACAAGTCATTAATTGGATATTCCCGTGGCTGGAGTTGATTGCATAACAAAATGGTCTGCATCGCTAAGTCAAAAATACATCCTAATATAGCAAAATGTTTGACGAAGAATTTTTTTTCTTAATTTGCTGGGTCTCTTGTGAATGCACATGGCAACTGCAGTGTATGATATCATCACTGTACTACAGTTGAATTTGTGCATAGTGTTCTTTATAATATTTAACTCACTTATTCACAGAAGAAAATGATAAATTTCAAAAAAAAGTTTGCATTTTGAAAAAAATCCTATTTAAAAAGAACATTGACAGCTAATGAAACATTCCAAATGTACCACAGTTCAAAGATAAATAAAATTGGAATGTAAAGCTCTCGAAGAAGATCTGCTGCCATGGCGACATTACAGACCACCTACTGTATTCCACCCTGGATGAATCAAGGGTTTAACCAGCCAAAAATAGGTAACATTTAATCAAACATGTCTCGAGTTAGTTTCAAGATCTTGAGCTGGTGTCGTCAATTAACATTGTTCTCTCGTACATTGATTGACGTGCAACAGTGGTGGCCACCGGAATGTCTCCTTGAAAGTAATGTCGTTTAACTTGCACTTGAAAAATAATTTTGCTATGACATTTAAAATAAAATTTCACTTCCTAAGTGATTCTATTTCTGTTAATTAATAACCTAAATTCCGAGTTACTATTTGTGGTTTATTTCTAGCACAACCACACTATCACTTATCTGCAGATGTTGGGTTTGCGTATGTAGTCAATGTACCATGTAGTCCATGGGGTGTATTCAGTTAAATTGATAACGATAATTACCCTCAGCATGTGCACGATATCACATAATATGTGTGGAGTATGGCGTATATGTGTTGATATATACGGGTTCATGCTATGAATGAGTACTCGCACTGTAACAAACCTCAAAAGGTGAGTACAAATATATAATTTTGTTAGATTCTATACAACTATGGAAAAATAACCACAGAACGAGTACGAAAAATAACTGTAAGTCTGTTAGATATTATAATCCGTAAACAAAATGCAAGTCGTTATAGCTTGACTATAACCAAGTTTAATTTTAAATATTCATATTACTAAATGAACTTACTAAAAAAAAACATTATATTCGAAGTGCTTGAGTTGATTGTCGTATGCATTTTATATGAGGAAAAAGTGGTTGTGCGTCAGAAATTTTCAGGTTGGAATACAAACTCACTTCAAGTCTGTAAATATTGAAAAAAATCAAGCAACGTATCTTCATCATTGAACAGAAGAGAGTACCGTTCGGGGATTTCACAGTTGAATCGAATCACTGCACATACTTATCATTCCCATTATACGATCTTTGAAAGAACACATAGTTCATGTCTCACACCCCACCCACACACTTACCCACTCCCCCTCCCACTCTCTCTCTCTCCCCGTCTCTCGCTCTCTCCATCTGTCAGCCTTCTTCTCCATCTCTTATTTCTCTTCTTCATCTTCTTACTTTGCCTCTAACGCGATCGTCTAGGAAGTTACAGTCTAAATGTGTTGTCGCTAACACATTAATGACGAGGGTTTCAGTTCTAATTTGTTTTACTCTGATCCAAAAATGTCTGATTTAATTTGTCAGATCTAGACTAAGCAGGAAGGTCTAAATAACACCTCCCTGGAGTAACAATGCTCCAGGATGGATATATATTCCGTCCGTCATATTATTGGTGCTAACATAGAAACCATACGCGTATATTTTGTCTCCAAATTGAAGTGTCAAACGAAAATAAGTTTGACGTCAAGACGTCGCAATGCTAACCATTTCTGTACTTCATACTACTGCCTATGGTGCAATTACACATATCATGGAGGTATCACATATACTTACGCTTTAGTCTGTTACCCTCTTGAGCAAAACCAAACTTATGATGGAGTTTTGCGATGTACGTGCTTGTTTTAACGAACTGTAGTTACACTAGTCAATTACTTTATTTTACGATGTTTTTTTTTTGTCTTTCTTTATCTTCTTTCTTTCTGAATTAACTAGATTTGAGTTTCACTTCAAATTGTGAAGTGAAAATTGACATTTTATTTCGTTGATGGAATTAATAATAAAGAGTATCTGACAGAAGATCAAATTTATTACATGTATGCACTCGTTAATCTCAATTTGGTGAGGCAAAAAAAACAAATTAAGAAAGATATGGCAATTGTAATTTAATATTGAGGGAAACTCGGAAAGGCTAGAGCCAAAAGTTTGTAGACTAAAGCAAACGACCTGTATATCGCGCTATCGGTTTTACTTACTACAGTGTCGCTTTTATATTTTAGTGTTATAAGGAAACAGGGAACATTCACCACGCAAATTTGAAACCTACTTATTTGCTGCAGGATTAAATCTATTTTTTCCTCTATTCAAAACCGAGAAACATCTCAATCTTCAACTTCAGAAAGATATGAAGGCATATGAAACCAAAACTTTCCCTTCATTTTGAAAAGATGGGGCATATTGAGTTTGTAATATATATTAATCAATAACGAAGGTTACGTTACTATGGGACTTTACAGCTTTCGGATGACGTAATAGTTAATTTGATTATTAGTCTTTTCTTATTCGTATTCAAATGAAGAATAAATGGACTTTCTGGTTTTGTGACTTTGCAGGTGTAAAGCAGACCTACCTTGATTTGAATGGAGTTTTCGATAATATTTTAGACAGTAAAATGGCATAACAATGTATTTCATTAATTTTACTTTCAAACTGTTAAACTTTTATAATAATTGGAATAGTAACAATTTTGACATTTTTATCTTCAATGTATCGTACTCCTATTGGTCACAATTTTGTAAAAAGAAAATGAGAGAAACATTCATATAGTAATATGTGTACACTATAAATAAATGAACCACGGAAAAACTCAAACTTTTGGCTAGACCGGGATTCAAAACATAGAACGTTTTCAAGCCAACAATTTTATCGCTCATTCGAGTTTGTATCAAAATTTCCCAGACTGTCTTTCCATTGTTCATTTACTTACATACTTACTTACAGATATAATCTTGAACTCCCTTCCCGGTCCCCTTGCCGGGCCCTTCCCGGTCCTCATCCCTGTCCCCTTCCCGGTCGCCATCTAGATTGTATCGACTGAACTTGGGCCGTGATCCCTGGATACACCACGGTAAACAAGTGACTGTGAATTCTGATTGGCGCCCCAGCAATGGCTGTCAGGGGTTACCACCAGCCTATACACTCTAACAACAGATGAATAAATAATTGTACATGGCCGCACGGCAGATTTAACTTGTACAAGTACAAGGACAACGGACGTGGTTGATCGGTGGTCTGTTAAACCATGGAGGTGGTTAAACCATGGTAGTAGTAGTAGTATTTTTAACCTTGTCGGGTCAGTACTTCCACGGTTAGTTTATACCGTCTCTTGTAATGGAAACGCACTCACACTCACAAAACGACGAGGACAATTTCAAGTCTTTCTTTCAGCGCAGATTCCGAAGGAAAGATGATCTCGGGGTTAATGTCTCGTGAATGTTGTCGAGTTTGGAAGTGACGAGGAAGAGATGGCACAGGGCAAAAGGGAAAAGAGGGATGTTTGCCCTCTGACAAGAATGAAACAGTTGGAGGCTTAACCTTGTGAAATCTGAAGGGGCAGCTGCGACCTATGTCAGCCATGATCAAGGAGAGAGAACATGTTAGACTTTGAATTAGACAGTTGATGATCCCTCCAATACTTTATTTACTTGCACTTTATTACCTCATCGATGATCGTTTTTCCATAAACTATGATTCCTTATTAAGTTTAAATACTTTTTACATTTACAGAAGACAGCTTGCTTGGAGAAGTCAAATGAGATACAATAAACGCAATTAACTACCATTGTTGGTTTATGTGATGGAGATATCTGTCATGGCGCAACTCCCCCCTCCCCTACCCCCCCCCCCATCAGCCAGGAAAGGTCTTAGTCCTCTTGGGAGTTATCACAGGTGTGTATATATGCTCCTTCTAGCCGTATGTGCTTAATATTGTATATATGTTTATCTTTATTTTATTACAATATTTATTTTCTCTGATGGAGATGGGTTTTTTTGTTGTTGTAAATACCGAATCAGCATTCAAACATTGCTTGCATGCACCTTGAAATTATGAAAAGAAAAACAAAGTGAGAGTAAATGGTTCAGATCCCAGCGGCATTATGACATCACAGATTTTAAAAAAATGACAAATTAAACCCGATTGTTGTTTAACTGGGATATCTCCCAAACGGAGCAAGATTTTTCTTACCTGTTTCGGAGAGTTGTTCATCGTAAAGATCTCAGTAATGGAAGCTAAAGAAAATAATTGTGTTTGTGTCTCGAATAATATTTACAAGTCAATCCACAAACGACTGGTTTAGAAACCTTTTGGAAACCTGGAAAACTCTCACTCTTAAGTTGCTTGACGTCACCCCCCCCCCCCCTACGAACCAATTGTCTGGAATAGCAGGTCAAACTCCCCAGGATATGGGCACTAAATAATTACAATAAGGACCAGGCCAATGTGCTAATGTACAATTACGCCGCAAGGTATACCGTACTTGAAATCCTCAAGTAAATGGCGTTATACTAACATGTGATCGAACCAATTGTATTTTTTAAGCTTTCAGTGTTAACATCCCCTTCTAATGTTGCCAATTATGCGTAATTGTGGAAAATGTTTTTACACAAATGGAACTTCAGTTAGAAAAGTAAGATTTCCAATCTGCATAATACATGTCTTTTTAAAGGCATGGTATTACCCGTTCAGTAAACAGAGGGCGTCATTTATGTTACGGGGAGTGATGGAAAAAAGCGCGGACAGTATTTTTTTTTCTAATTGAGGGGAGGGAGAGGGAGTGGTAAGGGCGATGGCATAAAAATATATTGGGCTCTGCCCGCGCAGGTTCGAATCATGCCGACTAAGATGTAAATTTATTTTATCTGAATAACGTAACCCATTTAATTCGAGCTAACAATTACGCAATGTTCTGAAATGGGTGTGTTTGCTATATATTTAGTAACATAATATTAAACTTGCTTTTCTATTGTTTTCCACTATGTAAATGATGTATTATTATGTATATATGGTTAAATGTTATATATTTATTACTGTTTATACAATGAATTTGTCAATAAACCA
>JAIPMN010050433.1:6370-16991 GCA_020650975.1 Apostichopus californicus
AGTTTATGGCTTCAAATGATATGTTTACAGTGCATCACAAAGTTTTCTGGGACGTACAGTTTTGACCGTTCTCCAGGGGGGGGGGGATGCTCTTTTGTTTATGTGGAGTAATCAGAACATGATTTTGAGTGAGCAATTAGGATTTATAAAACAATGGATTAACATTACTGATGAGTCAAGTCATAATCAGATTAACATTAAAGGAGCATTCACGAGATTTGACATGCTTTAAAGTTGAATACGTTTGTAAAATGGAATAGCTATTGAAACATTGCTTACACCAACTTTTGGGGGGGGGGGTGGGGGGGGCTTGGACTATAATACTTGAAGGCTAATATTTTGATTAAAATCAATGTTTGATTTTTTTTTATATATTTATATAAATAAAAATGATTGTCTGGATTAGGTTGTTATCAAATAAGTATTCAGTTATTAGGACACTTCACGCTGTATTATATGTTGAATTTGTATCAATCTGATCACAAAGTTTAAAAGAAAAATGTTTAGGTCCCTGAAAACATCTGTTTTGCAAATCCTGAATATATAGGGAAACAGTGCCTGAATAATTTAATTTTATCTTTCATTGGTATAAAAAGCTCAAAGGCAGGATGATCATCCACGACTCACAATTAGAGGCAACCCAGATAATTGAATAGTGTCATAGCTCTGGAAAACAGCTTTATGCAATAATTAATAAACTAACGTTGGGTTTTTATCATGGACAAAATATTTGCTTGTGAATAAATTGAAACCAAAACACTGAGAGGACTTCAATATCCCATCCTTCTTTTAAATAGCCAGTGTAGGCATTAACCCTACATGTCAACAATTTTGTCCTTCCCCTTTCCCTCCCCAACCCCCCCCCCCCCCCAGGATTGCCTTGGTCACCTTATTAAGTTTACATATCTGTCAGCTATTTTATTTATGTGTTTCTCGTTTTTCTTTCAGTAACATCAGGATTGGAGAGTAATGGGACAAGCAGTTCTGTAAATGCACATGAAAATGATGTTAGTAGTGGATATAACATTCAAGCCAATGTTGCCAGTAAGTATAATGGATGGTGTTGGTAGTGGGATAACATTCAAGCCATGTTGCCAGTAAGTATAACGGATGGTGATGGTAGTGGGTATAACATGCAAGCAAAAATATTGGAAGGTGTTCTCAATTCAGCAATCTTGACAAAGGATCACCTAGGAATAATACCTCTTCAAAAGTGATTTATTTACATCTGATACTACACTTTCAATATACATTGAAAGCAGTTGTCTGTTGTTCAGACACTTATATTTCTTTCTTTTTTTCTCTCATTACCTTTTGTGGTCCTCAGACCCAGTATTACATCATAATGTTGAATGGTAGTGATAGTTGGTAGGTAGTAGTGATGAATAGTGTTTTAGTAGTTGTTATCAAATGAGCGATAACTAAAGTGTCTCGTTCTCTTTTCTACACAGATGGCCTAGGTGCCACAGAATCATTATTTGCTGGTGTGATCCTTGGGGGCAATGACCCCATTCATCGAGATACAGAAGGTAAGTAGATTGCTCTAGGGTAACAGGACCTTTTGGGCTATGATCAAGGGTAGATGCTATTTGTTGTTTGCAGGACAGTGGCTCTGTTCTTTGGGGCAATGTCCCCATTCATCGAGATACAGAAGGTTAGTAGGTTGCTCTAGGGTAACAGAACCTTTTAGGCTATGATCAAGGTTAGATGCTATTTGTTTGTTTGCAGGACAGTGACTCTGTTCTAAGCCTGACATCTTCATGCTCATCTCAGATTGACTATGTCAGCTATATTTGGTCTGCATTCAGATTTCTTTGTTGACTGACTTTTCAGTCTCTGATTATTTAGTAGTTAGTCTCAATGGTTAATGACTATATTGGCTTCAGTCCTGATTAATATGTGCAAAGAAGATGTAAGTATTAAGATTTGATTTTGAAAGCAGGCCTTAAAAGATTTTCTCTCAGTTTTAAAGTTCTGTTGTTAAATTAAAGGAGAGCCAAACCTACAGTACTGTTACTACCATCTTTACTGGTCTGTGCATAGAGATAAATGTCACAAACAACTTCCATATACAGATAAGAAATATCTTATTCCATTTGACAGATATCAAAGATTTAATTTTTATCCACAAACAAGGCTGAAGACTTGATCAAGTCTAAATATGACATCATCAAGTTGGGTTTGTTTCTCCTTAAATAAGAGAAAAAGAACAACTTAGATTTTTACCAACAAGCATACCTGAAAGCCAGAGATTTTACAGTGGGTAGACAATTAGCTGCTTCCAGTGTTAGTGTAACATGCCTGATAGAGAGCGATAAACGAAAAAGTGATCAGCAAACATTGTTGCCAAAGGAATCAGATGATAAATCTGCTGGTGATGAGTTTTCCCCAATGCGTGTGCTGTTTTTTGTTTACTAACTTTCTTTCAATGTGCAATTTATTTCAATCAAATCAATCACTGTGCAATCAATTTCAATCAAATCAGACAATTTGGAGTTTAGTCATCTTTCACCATTGGTTAGGTTTTGGCCGTAGACTGCCTTTAAAGGTCATAGCAATGCTAGAATAATCTCAAGAAATGATTGTCAAGGAAAAACATTTGGGAAGCAAGGTGATGATGTGTCTCATAGATCTAGCTAACAGATAAGGAGAGAAGATTGAATTGGTGGCTGTTTATGTTTGCAATCGAGAGTCTGTTTCACAAATCAAGCAAGATGTGGATATGAACATTATTTGAAATCTAGAACTTGTAGGATGCATTCATGTTATTGCTACCTGATTGAATCCATCCTTATATGTTGTTTTTATTTACCTGTCACCCATTACATCATTCTGCAGTTGATTGATTATGTTTTTTCATCACCTACTTTCACATTCATATTGAAGCTCTGTTGGGTAATCAGGATCATGAGGGCAGTCATCCACTATTGGAGTTCTGTAAGAGTATCAATCCCATAGATGCCGATGGATGGAGCCAGATGGGATATATAGCTAAACTTTATGAGATATTCAAGGTAAAGTGTAATGATAACCTAATACAATCACATCCTTAAATCAGACTACATTTTTTGAGATACCTGTCATTATTGGTACAACAGGATCGTAGTTTAGGAGTTGGTGGGGGCGGGGGCTAGACCTGCATGACAATGCTCAGTAGTGCAATCACAGGAATGAAAACCCTCTGCAGTAACAGGTTAAAAAATGTGGTAGCTACACAGTAAAGTAGAGGCAATAAACTGAATGTTTTGACTAACAGCCTATACTTACAGTACTGTATGTACAGCCTAATGTTTTATCACAGCCTATAGTTATTTACAGCTTAATGTTATCACAGCCTATAGTTATGCACAGCCTAATGTTATCACAAGCTATTGTTATGTACAGCCTAATGTTATCACAGCCTATAGTTATTTACAGCCTAATGTTATCACAGCCTAATGTTATCACAGATATACACAATGTACTATTCTCTCCCTCCTCCCTCTGAATGTTATAGCAAATTTACATCGTTATCAGTTATTTACTTTCCTCTGTCAGGCCTTTTATCTTTCTTCTCTCATTAAAGCTATTGTCAATTTAAATATTTATTGTTTTCTCCCTTCAGGCCCCTATTGTCTTTCTTCTGACTCTGACAATCCCTGTGGTAGATTACGCAGAGGAGAAGCATAATTGGAACAGGCTCCTCAACACCTTCCACTGCATCTCGGCTCCAGTATTCTGTGTCATGATGATTGAAGGTGCAGTAACTGCAGATTGAATGCTTTCTGTATATCTTATTCATTAATTGTTGTTGTTGCTCTTTAAAGGAAGGTGTCGTTCCTTTTGACGATGTTAGCGACATACTTGAAGAATCTATTCATAAAAATTGGAATCAAATTCACATCAAGTCCAGATTAAATAATAGTTATTAGACGCCTCCATATCCAGTTTATGCACAGTGTATTTCCCTCTATCCATTTACTAATGAAAGTTATCCATAATATTTTTTGTTTTCACATTTTAATTTGCTTCCCTCTCATAAGAATTTTACATCATGTAGTTACAGACAGATGAAACAAGGTTATAGAATTTGTAGAAAAAATGCCAAAGATGGGATATTTGTCATCATTCTTCAAATTACTGAAAATGGTAGTAACTTTTATGGACAGCTTTCAATTGTCTGCTATTATTGTAGTGAGTGACAAGTCAAGCTATGAATCTCCAGGAAATCAGGTTTGTGGACAGAAAGCTTCTACCTTAGGCCTTTGTGTCCTTTGTGTTGCTGGTCTGAGTGTATTCTTTGCAGCAGTGTATGGCCCTCTCTACTGCGCTCTATATCTGGAAATATCTGAGGCTAGAACTGTGACCAGAAAATACTTGGAATGCTTGGATGTTCAGTAAATATGTCTAAATATTGTCAGCAGCTCTACTTAAGTAAGGAAAATCATGGAAGATAAGTTGTTTCTCTTTTGCTTTTGAGAAATATAGATTCATCTTTAATAACTTCGCAATCCATGATGATTTTTTTTGCATTTCAGTCGGGATGATGGATATCGTGGGTTCCTTCCAGGTCTGGGAGCTGGTGCTATGTATCGGAGTTGTACTTGCCATAGTCGTCTTTTTCACTTCTAAGTTTGACAAACAACCAGTCTATCATCCGGTTAGTTTCTTTAATTTCCATGTTAGTTATTTTGGATGGTTTTCTTTTCAAATAAAAAGTAATAATTAATCTAACCTTGGTCGCCATGGAGTGTTGACTTTCAACATAGGTTTGATTGAATTTGGTCGTTGAATGAGATATAGTGTCATGTTTCCAATTATCTGCTGAATTGTTTCCACAAGATGACACAATGACAGTGACAACTGACAGAAATTAGCAACACTTTAGAAGCTATTAGTCACCAAAATTAACCACTTACCAAAAATTGATATGAACATTCTGCCTAACAATATTATACAAAATGTACTCTGTTTGCGTCTGGTGATTTCATCTGATGATTTAATCTCTTTCGATAAGAACATACAAATTCTTTCATTTACATCATTATGTTTATCTTTCAGTTATTTTCCTACGGAGGTTTCATAGTTGCTGTGATATGGATTTATTCGATAGCCAATGAAATTGTCAACTTATTAGAGGTCAGTATTAACAAACAAATAATACTTACTCGTTGTTTAATTTACGGTTCTCTTTTCAGTAGAAGTGTATTTATGCCAAACTTAAATGTAATGTACTTTAATATCTTAGATTGCTATGCAGGTTATAATTAGTTGGAACAATGGGCTAACAAACAACGTTTTTCTTACTACTCTGTGAAGTGAAGTTCATGTTTTGAACGAACTATGTACTGTACAGTATCATAACTGTTTTATGAAAGTGAATAGATTTGTTCAAATTCTCAGTCCAATTTTAAAAAAAATATCGTATTGAAATTGCTTAACAGATGAATACAAACACACAGATTGCTTCACAGGCCTACATTGTGTATTAGGTTCCTCATTTTTGCAATAAGCCTTCACTTTTTAATAGTGGCCCTGTTCACTGCCCATATCGTGCTTATTAGATGAATCAGGCCAGTTTCATCTGCTTAAAAAAAATTCTTAATTGGTTAGTTAAGACATTTACGCTAAGAACTGGCCAATCATTACATAACATATTCTAAAATCAATAGTAACACCTATTGCTAGTAGAATTCTACTTTATTGCAAAAAAATATATTTCAAACTTGTTTACCAAATTTTTGAGAATGTCAGTTTGGATTTATTGCATTTATCTCCCCACATTTCAGATGTACGGTGTTGTGTTTGAAGTCAGCAATGAAGTCCTAGGTTTGACTGTGTTAGCCTGGGGTAATAGCATAGGAGGTGAGTAAAGCTAGTCTTAGGTTTGACTGTGTTAGCCTGGGGTAATAGCATAGGAGGTGAGTAAAGCTAGTCTTAGGTTTGACTGTGTTAGCCTGGGGTAATAGCATAGGAGGTGGATAAAGCTAGTCTTAGGTTTGACTGTGTTAGCCTGGGGTAATAGTATAGGAGGTGAGTAAAGCTAGTCTTAGGTTTGACTGTGTTAGCCTGGGGTAATAGTATAGGAGGTGAGTAAAGCTAGTCTTAGGTCTGACTGTGTTAGCCTGGGGTAATAGCATAGGAGGTGAGTAAAGCTAGTCTTAGGTTTGACTGTGTTAGCCTGGGGTAATAGCATAGGAGGTGGATAAAGCTAGTCTTAGGTTTGACTGTGTTAGCCTGGGGTAATAGCATAGGAGGTGAGTAAAGCTAGTCTTAGGTTTGACTGTGTTAGCCTGGGGTAATAGCATAGGAGGTGAGTAAAGCTAGTCTTAGGTTTGACTGTGTTAGCCTGGGGTAATAGCATAGGAGGTGGATAAAGCTAGTCTTAGGTTTGACTGTGTTAGCCTGGGGTAATAGCATAGGAGGTGAGCAAAGCTAACCATCAGAGATGTCGCTTTTACAAATTTCATGGGAGATCCATTTTCTGCTTTTGAGCCTTTTCCTATGTCACATTTTCTTATATATTTATCAAGAAAGTTGGAAATCTTTCTTCCAGACAAACCAAACCTGCATCAAGAAAAGCTAAGCCACATTTATCACAGAGTACATTAGTCTCCTTTAACCAGTCGTTTTAAATAACAGAATGAGTTTACGTTAATTTGCTTTCACTGGATCATTTTGTATCAAGTTTGTGAAGCTTCAGTAGTGTCACTTACAAATACATTACCTGCTAGATACATTCCATACCAACATTTCTGCTGAAATATTGAAGAAAGAAAGAAGTAAGGTCAGAAAGATTTAAAAGATGCAGTAGGATACTGGAATGTTCTTTTCTTATATATTATTCTGCATAAATTATTGCCTCACTTTACCTTATATCAACAAAGATTACTTACAAAGAATGGAAGCCCATGTTTGAGGGAAGGTAATAAAGATGGTAAAACTTCACTTTAAGCTTCTTTTGTGAGAAGATGAAGATATTAGACTGTATCAAGGACTTGATTTTCTATTGAAGGTAACATTTCTCTTGAAAGTGTAGGTTTTTCCAAACAGTAAATACATCTAAAATAAATTCAGTGTACTAAATATTACACATGAAAATGAAAATTAATACTTTGTTTAAATTTGTGTTTTTATCCCAGATATGATTGCCGACGTAACCATGGCGAAACAGGGTTTTCCAAAGATGGCGCTTTCAGCATGTTTTGGTGGTCCGCTATTCAGTATCCTTTGCATACAAAGAAACAGCAAAGTATTGTGAATGAGTTTGTATTTTATATACCAGTTCAGTGAATCAACGTTTAGTGTTCCCAGTGTGCCAATGTTTAGTGGGCCCAGTGTGCCCATGTTTATTGGGCCCAGTTTTAATGGTCGTCTGATCATCCCAGGCGACTAAATGTCTCTTCGGACATAGGAAATCAGCTTAGGGGTTCGTCCTACGGATGATTAGTTTTCTGCATCAAATTCAGACTGCATTGTAACTATAAATAGAATTTTAAGTTAGTTTCACCCTCCATCACTTTACAGTTACTGAAATAAAATCAAAAATAATTGCAGTCCTTTGCTTCACTTGGAGGGAGTTTTACTGGCCTGAAGCTTGCGTTCTTTGCACCAGAGCTAAACACATCTCTCCTACAGTGTAATAGCGGTGTTCTATTCAACAAACCTACACATCTCTCCTACAGTGTATATTGCTGTTCTATTCACCAAACCTACACATCTCTCCTACAGTGTACATATTGGTGTTCTACTCACCAAACCTACACATCTCTCCTACAGTGTAATAGCGGTGTTCTATTCAACAAACCTACACATCTCTCCTACAGTGTATATTGCTGTTCTATTCACCAAACCTACACATCTCTCCCACAGTGTATATATTGCTGTTCTATTCACCAAACCTACACATCTCTCCTACAGTGTATATATTGCTGTTCTTTTCACCAAACCTACACATCTCTCCTACAGTGTATATATTGCTGTTCTTTTCACCAGACCTACACATCTCTCCTACAGTGTATATATTGCTGTTCTATTCACCAGACCTACACATCTCTCCTACAGTGTATATATTGCTGTTGTTTTAACCAAACCTACACATCTCTCCTACAGTGTACATATTGCTGTTCTTTTCACCAGACCTACACATCCCTCCTACAGTGTATACATACTGGTCATTCTTTCATTTTTTTTACTACAAGTTTTCAGACAATTATTTATGCAAATTTGCTGTTTGCACAACTAAAAAGGGAAGGCCTGGATATGTTAGGGACAACCAGACAAAAATCTTTAAATATTTGGCCTGGTGTGAAAACATGCTGTTCATGTATTTGCAATTACGTTTTTCAGGATGCTAACAGATTTTGTTTTTTGTATGGAAATAGGTCCCACTGTTCCCTGACAATGCATAAGTGCTATTGATGTATAATCTGGACTTGGACGAGATATAACTCTTTGAGCTCATCTTCATGCTTTAGTGTGTCATTCATTTTGAGAAGAGGCTCGTTAATCTCGAGTGTCTTTAATTTTGAGAAGAAGCTTTCCATTACAAACATTACTAAATGTTAATATTGAAGCTATGAATTGCTTAGTTTCAGGTTGAAGCAACTAGTTGGATCCTAAGCTGGGATATATCTAAATCACCATTACATATTTCTTATTGTTATAATATTTTTTTTAATAATCCATGAAAACATATATTTGTTGATGTGTTCCTTGACTCCTCTCTCAGATATGCTCCTAGGTATAGGCATATCGTGCATCATAGCATCCAGGAAAACTGGACATTTTCCGGTACGTCCATTTCATTATTTTTAAATCGTAAAGATGTATAAAAAATGACAACATTTGACCTAAATGTGTTCTTCTGTCTTGCCAGGATGGCAGGTTATCATCAATTATGGAAAAAAATACAATATTAGAATATCAATATCACGTGGGATATCATATTATAATTGTAAAAGAAATGCAACAGGTTATCGAGGTGTAAAAGCAGGATATCGTACAAATAATGGTAGTAAAATAGGTCTTTTTTTTTTTCCTCTTCTCATTATTCCCACAGCTTAATCATAACGACGTTCAATATGTCCTGGCCGGTGGTTTGGCCGCCAGCCTCATTTTCTCTCTGGTCTTCATGCTGTTCCGAAAGTTTCACGTCGGCAAGCTGTACAGTCTTTTACTCTTCATAATTTATGTTGCATTCCTATTCTTAGCAATTCTAACAGATCTTAATGTAATTCCAATATAGGAAAAACTCAAATCATTCATTTTTTTTTTTCAATTTTTATTTTTTCATTTTATTTTTCAATTTTTTTTTTTCATTTCTATATATTACACAACAATCAGGAAAGTAGCGTTTTTTCATGGAAAAGCTGACTCAGTATGAATTAAGAATATCTTTGAATATGATTTAGTATTTTATGAAGCAAAATAAGATTAATAATCAAACTCTGTAAAGGTTTTGAAAACGTGGAACCTGCCAACGGAAAAAAGGGGTTAATCGTGCAATTTAATTTGATGTACAATATTATATGTTGAAGAAAGAAATGGCCAGTCAATGTCATATAAAAATTCTGAAAAATTCTGATGATCGTAGCCTCAAGTTATATTTATTTTGTGAGGAAATTTCACGTCGAGGTATAAAAATTTATTGTGTAATTATTTATTTGGTCGAAGATTATTTGCAGCCTTATGTTGTCAGCTTTTATATGTTTGTATATTTATAATTGATACGTTTAGTAGGTAATATTATGCCCAATGGTGTTCCAGTTTAGTACAAGGCTTGTAATTAAGATACAAATTCAAGATATTGTAGGCAATACCAAATGAACCAAATTGTGCCCACAGAAAATAAATTAAAGGATTTGAATTTTAGGAAGGGATCGTGGGGGCGGGGGGGGGGTGGATGTAAGCAGGATCGTTTTTTCCCCTTCTGACACAGTAATGATTACTACGTTTAAAGAAACGTAAGTAAAATAAATAAGGAATACAAACATCAACTAATGAAAGGATAGTATGTATGTATGTATGTATGTATGGTAGTCTGTATGTAAGGATAGTCTGTATGGGTGTGTGTGTGTTTGTATGAGTGGAATGTATGCTATGAATAGTTAAATAGATTGAATTAAATGATTAAGAAAATTTGCATTTTTACATCATCTCTTGTAAATGCAATTAAAAACTAGTACTTGTTACACATACCAGGTTATATAATTAAACTAATTTCATCATTAAGTTCAAAAGTTTAACTATTACTTATCTTTCTCTGTGACATACCAGGTTAATAATTAAAACAATTTCTTCATTAACTTCAAAAGTTATCAACATTACCTCTTTATTTTTACCTGACTAGTGGTCAGTGATCTTTTATTCAATATTAATTGTGGCATTACTAATTTCTCATCTGTGGAAAAATCTTTATTAACCTTTTACCAAAATAAATATAATTTAATGAAATTGTGACATTCACACATCTAAAACTTTGATTTTCTTTTCCCTTTTATAGTGCACTTTAATTCTTTAGACAATTGGTTGGAATGTGCTACAATGGAGAAAACTTTTTATTCTTCATTCTCCAAATTTCTTCTTTGGTTTGTTGCTTTTTTCTTCATTATTTTTTCCCTTTTTTTTGGGGGGGGGGGGG
>JAIPMN010050470.1:0-12630 GCA_020650975.1 Apostichopus californicus
ATTTCATGGATATTTTAGTTCTAGCTAACTGCGTCACAATTTCAGCGAATAAAGAGATGCTTAGGCTAGATTTTCCCGTTGACTACGTGTGGTGTTCGGGTACCATGCGAGACGATAGCAGCAAGGAAAGTATGTAACAAAGCTACGCAAAGTTTTTTTTTTTTTTTTTTTGCAAACAATGGTTGGGCTACATTTCCCATTGACTTAGTGTGGTTGTTAGGCTAACATGTGGTCGAAGATTGCAGTTTCCATGGATATTTTTATTTTTTATTTGCGACACAACTAGAGCGAATAAACAGATGGCTAGGTTAGATTTCCATGTTGACTTAGTGTGAAGTAAGGCTACCATGTGGTCGGAGATTTGTGGGGATTTTAGGTTATTGTCGCTGGTACTGAAATTGCTTCGTAGAGGCCGTAATTTGACAGTGACTTTACGGTAAGTTCCCGGTGATTGTGCGCGACCCTCCCGCACTGCTTCAAATTTGATGTGGGATTGTGAGAACTGTTTGTGCGATTCGCGCTGCTAAAGCAAACGCATGTCACAATTAATTTTACACAGACACCTGATATAACGAGGGCGATTTTCTTATAGTTCTCTTTTCTTTTTCGCACTCGTAATTGTGCTTTAGGAGGGTTTTTTTAGCACTTGCGAGGGCGAATCGCTTGTCGCCCCCGCTTATTTCCGACCCTGTCCAGCACATTCGTTAATTCGCGAAATTGGTATTGTTACCATGCTTACTGTGCCGAGAAATATGAAGTCACTAACCACGAGGGAAGCAAAATCGGCGACCCTGGCAGCCTAATTTGATGAAATTACATTGTGAAAGACGTATAGAGGTGTCATTATTTTAATATTTCGTAGTAAAAGAACAAACCTAATACATCAGTTGATATTTTCACCTTCCATATGTTTTTGAATAATCGGTATGACATTTAAACTGGTATTCCACGTAATTTTTACCGATTCCGATTATTTTCCGATTATGCAATAATCGTACCGATTCCGATTCCGATTAGGTTAATCGTTTGAACACTAATCACAGGTTTAAGTTCCTTATCAATACTATGAAAGTAGAAGACTTGATCAAGTCTAAATATAGCATCATTGATAATGGATATTTGTGTTATGCTGAATCTGGTTACATACTGTACTGTACCTAAAGATGACATTGGTTCTGGGGTCCAAACTGTATATCATTCCAACTTGCAATATGAAAAGGAAAGCAAAGAGAGAGTAAAAGGTTTCATATCCTAGTGGCATTTATCACATCACAGTACTGTAAACGAATACTCCCAGACGTGACACTTAAAGTAGTGTACTTCACAAAGATCTCTATCATATATTGAAGGTACAGTAAAGATGATGGTTGGGTTTGTAATCCCCTTTAAGTGTCAATTAGTAGTTTATATAATCTAGCTAGCTAGATATGTATGTATTTTAAATCCTCCTACAAGCAGTAACTCGCGAAGAAGCCATCATCGGCTTATCAAAGCCGCAAGCTGACCGAAGTCAGTCTCTTAGATTCATATTTTAACGTCCATGATTATGAATTGTCAATTGTCAACAACTCTGTTACTTGACGACATACATTAATAATCTTGGAGTGACTCGAACTCGGAACCTTATGATTGAAAGGCACCGGCGTTAACCACTGAGCTAACACTCCCTCAAATGCATGTATATCTAGACTGGTAGGTGTGTTCATTTGCAAGTACCTAGAAACTAGTATTCATTGAGGTTTATATATGCAAATGGGTGTCATAAAATACAACGAATATATAGTTTGAAGGCTGCAAACAACTGTACATGTAACACATGTATCTCTACAGTACTTTGTGCTTACATTGTTCAGCAATTCAAGGAAAATTATTTTAGAATAAATTTCCTTGACTTGTTAATTTCCTGTATCATATTTTCATTTTGACCATTACTATCTTGAGTCCCTCTCTTCAGAGCTTTTTTCCCCCATTTCAGTCATTTAGATTTGATCTCTTAATATAGTTAAATGTCCCCTTTTTTGTAAAATCTGATCTACAAGGCATCTGTCGAATAAGTTCCGGAAATTAAAGTCTTTGTGATTTATCCTGCTTTCGAGGTGTCTTGGGAAAAATCTAAAATACGATTGGCTAATTTCAAATGAAATTTGTTTTGTTTTATCTCCTTGAACTATTGTCACCTCTGCTAATTGCTTTCAGTTTATCTATATATAGCTATTGGGGCTGTTGTGGGGATATGGAGAAAATTGAGATAAATCAGGTTTGACTTATTATTAACGTGTGATTTCAAAGAAATTCATATTGAAAGGGTATTAAAAATATGAACTATGGCTGACCTGTTTTCCATGCAGTGAGCATGGCAATATTGTCATGGCTTTTATGTATTAGCAAATTATATTGATGCTGAAATGTGCTTAGATGTATGTACATGTCCGATCTGAGGGGAGGGGGGCGGTATGCATAAATTGCATGGTTGTATACCATGTACAGTATACATTATACCATGGCATACCGTATACCATGGTTGACATAAGAGGCCTAGAATTCCATAATTTTAGCTAGTTGCTGAAAAAAAATGCCAGTGTACAGAAAATCCAACTGCTACAACCGCTGTCAGATTTCCCACTTGCGTTTTTCTTGAATTAATATAGCCTACAGTACAGTACAATACAAAGATTATTATTGTAGTATTGTCAGGCTTATAGGTGCAGCCCAATAATGTTTGCTGATCATAAGCAAACAAAGGATACAAGAAGATAATTGTTTTGCTATTATCCAAACTAATTAATATTTTTTTTTAATGAAGGAAGTTGGAAGTTACTTTCACTTGTCTTGTCAAAAAAAGAGAAAGAGATCTCTTATTATCAGTGTGCGATACAGTCGATATCTGTGGATATTCTTCTCTGTACTCTGCTGTGGTTGTGATATACTGTGTTTGGCAATTTTAGCATCCTGCATGTTTCCTGCAATTCTGCTTATGTCATTGTTACATGCAAAAACACAAAGCTCCTGGCAGTACACCTTCCCTGGCTACTTCCAATCCATTGTTTAGTGATTTAGATCTCTTTGACTCAGGAGCTTTCTAATGAAAGGGTGCCTAGCTTAACAGAAACAGTAATAATACCTTCTACACTGTAAGGTTATACAGTCTACAGGCATCTGTAGGTATACAACCCAGGAGCAGCACCCAGGTGAGCTAAAAATCAATATTATTTGGGATGTTTTGATCGAGTGTTTGGAAACTTTTGTTGACCGACCGGAAATGCAGGCGTGTAAGTTCAGAATACTGGATTATTTGCAGACATCTGGTCATAGACTGTAAGTTGATCGATCAAGTTCTCGAAAACTGCCTGTTGGCTAGATTAGGAAAAAAAGTCTCTGTCTTTGTCCGGTATCCAGCCGTACCTTACTTTTCTTCCATGAGGGTTGTTGCATTATTTATGCTGTTTTTATATTCTTGTTAAATTACAAAACATAGAACTACTTTAATATTTACAGTGGGTCGTCTCCTGTTGTAGCTCTCATACATAATTTCTGAACCAAGGAGTAGCTAACTCCCTGATGAAACAGGGTCAATCATTAGAAAGTGTGTACTTGGGCAAGCTGGGCAAGCTGATATATCTAAATTGCATTCTACTCACTGTGTAGGTATGTCAAGGTTTTCCTGAGCTGTTTATTTGTAATGGACACCAGTACTTACATGTCAATTGACCTTGAATTGTAAAGTTGGTCAAATGCTCTCAAAGTAAGTCATATCAGATGATGGGATGACAGTTAAAAATTATCCTTAACTTTGCAAGAAATGACCTACAGTAAGTGGTTAGTAAGTTTAACCTGTACAGTACAATTCTCTCTTCAAATTTGATTTGTCCCTCAAATGGCAGATTAATTTGCTATAACTGTACTCTACTCTTGCTCTTTACCAATGTTTGGGAGCTACAGTAAATTCGTTATCATTTGACCACGTGCTGTACTGCTGCGAGTGGTACAGAAGGTCCCTTCTGGTGTACTGCCCTCATTGTGTCACTGGAAGTGTAATTTATTTATCTCCTCTCTTACCTGTTCCCACTCCACATCTGCACTTTCCCATCTACCTAACTACACACTGGAACGTTTTAGCACTGCGCCCTCGCTCCATGGGCACCGCCCACATACACCTCCTTCTGTATCTACCAAGATAAGAAACTACACGTTTTTGCTAGCGATCCTTCCGTAGCAACTTTTATTCGTTTCTCAAGAGTTTTGGAAATCCATCTTGTCTACTCAGGGAATATTTTATCCTACATATCGCATTGCCAAATGCTACTACGTAAAGTGGACAAATTGCCATGCAAGTCCAAAGATGTGTCGCAGATGTTTGTTTTTTTTCTACATAGGAACCATAGTATATTATAAGACACAGAATTCAGAACCGTCAAAACTGTTACTTTTTACACAAAATTTGAACATTAATTATTCCCTGAGTAAATACTGAGCGATTTGATCAAGTTTCATTCATTCCCAATTATATTTTTACAGTCTCATGCTGTACATTTTATTTGACCGCCATGGTTTAGATTAGACAGTTAATAGATCATTTATGATTAATAGTGCAGTGGAAATATTAATTATGTAATAGAAGGTTTGTTTGTTTTGTTCTCTGCAGGTGTTATATGAGGCTGGGTCTATCGTACAAAGCAGTCCAGTTCTAATGCATCACAATAACAGTAAGTCTGTGGTTCAATCAAACAAACATAAATATGATTTAATACCATGAAACAAGGTCTTTACGTTCAGTTATGGTTGCCGTATATATTTACTTCGCTCATCGCTTACCTGTTTCCTCACAACCTTAGCACCTCGTTCTACCGTGCCTAGAATTAACTGGTAACTTTTTAACACTGTGCACCCTCTATGACCGGCTCCTCCGGTCAATGCTTGAAATAAAAAGACCAAAATGTATTAAGCCAATCAACCCTGTACCTTCCAGACTCTGATGTTTTATAATATTTCTCTCAAACAACCAAGATTCAGAGGGTTACTTTATTTTAGGCCGGTACGAGAAGGTCGGCCTTTAAGCCAACTATTTTGGTGAATACTTGAACATGCTGAGTTCCAGAGACTGAGGGATGAATTTGTCACATTTTATATCAAAGAGAACTTAGAGCGAGCAGGAATGAAGTCATAGCTGTACACTGACAAAAAATGTTATGTTTTTGTATTTTTTAGTCCTCTATTTTGACCTTGGCATTGCGAATATTTAGTTCCTACTTTCTCTACAGGGGTTGTAAAGCTTGTAAACTTGAGGGTATGAACATGCTGATACATCCACAGTTAAAAGTAGAAAGTTGACTCCAAATTTTGAAAAAAAAAGAAAGAAGAAAAAAAGAGACATTCCTCTCTGGTTTCCCTTTAAAGATACTGTAGTATATATGGCATGTGTCCTAGTTTTTATTCTCCCCCCCCCCTTTCCTGAAATATTTTTGGCTTGGCATTGTTTTAATAATGAGAGAGAGTACCAGAAAAAGGAACAACGCAACTAGTTTATAACAAAAGAGAGACTCGATATTTGTTTTGTAGATGACAAATGTCATGGCAACCTATGATGATTTCTGTTAGTAGAGGTGGGTTATACTACAGGAAAGTGATTCCTGGGGTGCAGTTTGTTTTGGATTAACCTAAACAGCTATTCCAGGGTACCCTCCATCTGCTAGAGAAGAAAGTGTCATTAGATCTAGTCACCTGACTCACCTCATACCTAATAGACTACTGACATTTGATATGCAAATCAATTCTTGTTTGGCAGGTCAGGTGTTTGCCAAATATTTTTATTTATTTCTTTATTTATCTTCTTTCTTTGGTGTCTCCTCATTCTTTTAAATACGTTATTTTCTTCAGATTGGTGAACTCTTTTACTGGCGGAGTCAACGTGAACATACATTCTATTCATGAGGTAATTCCTGTGTGGGATTCAAAGCTGGGTACGTATTCATTTTTTTAGTACGGATTTGTTATTATTCAAAAGAATAAATTTTTCTTTTTGTTTTATTGATTATTTATTAATGAACAAATTTTCCTTTGTGGCTAGAATGATATTCACTTTAATAATTCTAAGCAGAATGTTGTAATTTTTTCCATTTTTTTTTATTTCCATTTTTCTTGTGAAATAAAGATCAGAGAAAGTGTAGCTAGTTCAATAACAGATGTACTTGTTGTAGAGCAAGAAAATATTTGTGAATTTAGAAGACATCAGATCATGGTGAACACTAAACAAGCATCAGGTCAAAGGTCAGAAAAATCCAGATTTACAAGTTCATGGTACTGTGTCATCAAGTATATTATTGTGGACTGTTTTGTCAAAATTTTGTCAACGAGGAATTTATCCAGTTTTGAAATTTTGAAAAGCAAAAATTTTGTTGTTGTTGGAAAGAGACTGGACACCTCTGGCCTAAAGATGACGTTCAAATAAAAACCTATTGTAGGCGACATAAATGACAGTTTGACATATAAATCTGATTTTCAGTATCTAGATGTAAGATATATCCCCAATAGTCAAACGACAATCCTTTCTGTGCCAAATTCCTTCTCTCTCTATCTCTTCCTGTTGAAGATTTTGTAGAAATTGTCAGGTGGTTCCTTGTCTGTGAGACATTTCAAGGGCAACTGTATGTCGTTTTGAGGTCTTGGAATATATATGCTTCTTCAAGGGTTTATGAAATGACCAGTTGGTAAAAAGATGGATAAAGTGTGCTCGTCTGAAGCGGCTAAATTTCATCACTGATGATGTTAATTAGTGAAAGTTATTCTTGCTTGTCAAGTTGTTGAATCGGGTTTCTCTGTTTTCTAGTTGGTCATTATCTGTCGTGATGGTCATAGATCCGACGAATGCTGAAGTGTGGGTGGGTGGCTGTGGGTGGCTGTGGGTTGCTAGTGGGGCCATGATTAACACATGTTAACCGCAATTTGGGGTAAATTTTTGCACAGACATACCGTGGGTTTATGTTCTTTATTTCAACTGTCAGATAAACACAAACCGTGCCTATTTTTACCTACCTTCAGGGAATAATATAGTCTTCAGATGTAGAGAGCAGTTTAAATCTAAATAAAATAAAACTGTTAGCAAACTGCTTATCCACTAGAGAGCCTGTGTAAGAGAATGTGTAAAAGTAAGTTGGCCTGACGTTTCGATCCTAGCAGGATCTTCTTCAAAGGCTAAATGACAATTAACAGTAACAGTAGGGACAGAAACACGCACAGAATACAGACAGGTTAATGAGCATGGTGAACACAAAGAGATAGATGTAAGGGGATTAGTAGTTTAAATCTAAACAGAGTCAGTGCTTACATGGTTTGATGACTGGGAACCTTCTGACATAATACCACAATGATGAAAGAAAGACAGAGGGACATTGTTTGTTGGTAATTTATATTTCACGCTCATTCTAACAATAAAGAGCGGAATTTGCATTTTGTAATAGTTAACCTGATGAGATCCATTTGATATTTAGACCTCTGCTGACCCCAAATGACCTTTGACCTCCACCCAAAATAATAGAATTCTGGTACTCACTATACGGAAAGCATGTATGCCAATTATGAGCTATAGTACAGTATGTGATGTAACCTATCTTGGGATATCCTGTGTACAACAATGAGGTTCTTAAACTCATTATAGGGAAGCCACATGCAAAATATGAGAGCCAATAAAATTTTCTATCTTCATTCATTTTCATTCATTTATCTTTATTCCAAGTTAAATTTACAGAAAATTTATAAATAGGATTAAACCCCAAAAAAATCTAACAATAAAGAACATCAAGAATAACTGGTTAAGACATAAAAATGTTTAAGAGATTAAGAAATTAATAAACCATAAAATTTGTTTCAAAAGTTGTAACCGAAAATCTACAATAAAGGATCTAAGATGCCCTTCTGTGCAAGAAGGGCTGCTCTGTAAAATAAAAGAGTTCTTGAAGAGTAATATTCTAACACATGATGGGATATTTGGATTTCTTAAATTATATTCAAAATATGAATGTCAATAAAGTTCCTATCTGGAGATATCGTGTTTACAAGGATTTCAAGTTTTGACCCCTGGTGACCTTACATGAACTCTGACCTTAGAAACCAAATTGTGTAAAAACTTGACACTACATAAGGCTATCTTACCATACATATATGAGCTCCTTTCGATGTTCAGGTTCTGGAGGTGCTGTGTTTTTGAGATTTTCACATTTTGCCCTCCGCTAACCCGAAATGACCTTTGACCACCAGCATATCACCTGTGTGAGTGAAGCTGGACACCTGTATCGTTATATAAATGAAAAGTTAAGAAACAGGCCGTACAACCACAAGTTATCTTCCCGCCACAAAGTAAAGTGCATTACAATTAATTATGAACATGCTTCATAGCAATTGGTTATCAAACGATGAGCTCTACCATGAAACCAACCAAACACCTTGGTCATCCATAGTCGCACATAGAAGATTGAGATTTTTCGGTCATGTAGCAAGACTCCAGGAGGACGCTCCAGCAAAGGTTGCTTTAAGAGAAGCATTGAGACATACTGCTAAACCAGTAGGAAGGCCCGTAACTACCTTGCTTGGAAAAATAAAGTCGCAATTTAAGGACGTTAACATTAATAATTTCGAGGAAGCAATAAGCCTCGCACAAGATCGTGATACGTGGCGGAGGTTAATCACTGAGCATGTCGTATAGATGTGACTCAACTTACTACTACTACTATGCTTCATGCACACCTAATGCAGGGTTGTCAACCCTGTCCACGTGTTCATACTGTACAATATACAGAAGCCATCTTAAGAGTTTGACCACAACGCTAAGAGAACAGGAGATTACAGTAACTCCTGAACATCTGGAGATATGGATCAGGTTGCACTTACAACAATTAGTTACATATTCAACTACGCCCCTTGACCTCTTCAGTTCGCTGCCGTCTTCCTTCTCAATTTACCGTTCTGAAGCTTGCCATGCAATTCGATCTAGTCGTTTACATCTACTTGAATCTGCCCGTGTTGTAACTTCACCGTTTATCGAGTGTGAATGTCAGCGAAAGTCGAAATTTTGTCTGCATTAATACGTATTGCATTTTAAGGAAACTAGGTTTCCAAAAAAACAAAAACAAAACGTACCGTAGGAACATGTATAAGGGCAATACAAAATATGCTTAGCCCAGAATCGTAAGTGAAATATGAATATTTTCCATCACTATAAATTGCTCACATGGATTTTTAAAGTATGCTAAATTTATACGAAAAATGATCCAGATCCATTGGGATCTGTAGGATATGAATTCAGATGTGGTAAATTCTATCATTTGATTTAAAAGTTGTTATGGCAACCAGATGATATCTGTATGTAGATTTACTATTTCACATGACCCCCTACTGTAGATGAGTTGCCTGCTAAGTTAGGTATACAGTTATAGCTGTATCAGCAGTATTTTCTGCACATGTATTATGTATGTATATATGTATGTATGTACGTACATATGCGTGTATGCATGTATGTATGTATGTATGTATGTATGCGTGTATGTATGTATGTATGTATGGATGAGTTCTTGCACACATATGTTAAATTAATACTTCTGTGCACTCCTACCCGTCTCCAGTCTGGACATGTACTCTTCTTACCTATCCTATCTGTTAAATTTCAGCCCTGTTTCCCCCCTCCCCTTACCTCCCTCAAGTTACTCGATTCCAAATCACCACCCTCTTTCACCGTCTTTGAAATCGACCATTCTGCAAGTTTTGCATCACTCTTTTGTGACTCTACGCACTATTGTATGCTAGTGAAACATCTTTCATCCGTCACTTGGCTTTCGTGGGTGTTGCAGTCACATTCTGTTATACACTTTCACAATCAGTATATAGAAATAGCCACCCTTATGAGGTCACAAATATCTCCTGCAAAAAAAGAAAAATAAGAGAAGAAAAAAACAAGGTCCTTTCAGAGCTTAAATCATTTGTCAGTTTTCATCATTCAAGACTTTGCTGTGATTTATGATTTGTTGCTTGGGCCCACGTATCCCCCTTCCCTTTTGTGGCCCTATCATTGGGCCAGTTTTGGGATTGACTATATCCCGATAGTCGTACGAGGCTGATTGTAATCATTAGGACACATCTCCTTCTCAATCAATATGTCAGCTAAGTGACAGGTTAAAACTCAGGTTTTCCCCAAGTGGAAAATTGGAGAATGTCTTGCAAGCAAGCAAGCAAGAAGCTGACAGGGAGGTTGCAGTCATTAAAGTGGTTTGAAAGTACCATGTAAAAGTATGGATTGATGCCATAAATTATAGGGAAGAGGCTGACATATACAGTACAGTGTGTAGATTTAAAGGCCTAAATTTGAGTCTTGGAATTTCATCAGAGTCCAAGAACAAGAAAAATGACAACACAAGATTTTAAAACAAAGTAAAAGAAAAATTTACAACAGGGTAGTAATGTTTCTATAGCTTGTTGATTTTCGAGACATTCTGCTCTAAAACAAGATTACTTATAAAATGTAGAATTTTTTTTAACGTATCATAAAGCATATATCTTAAGTCAGTGGCAATCAGCCAAGGCAATCTGGCGGGGGGGGGGGGGTCTAACTAGGGGAAAAGGCAGTTTTTTTTAACTAGGGGTTTCCTCTCTCCCCTTTGTGATTTTCTACAAGTAAAATGACTTAGACCCAAAATGGCACTATCATTTGACAATTTTTCAGATTAATGCATTGCACTGAAAGCTGTTTCTGATACAAATGATTAGCCTAGTTCTATATATTTTGGATAAGTAGCTGATCTAATTGGGGGGGCAACCTGGGGGGGCGGCAAGGTGAAAATTTGGGGGGTGGGGGCGATTGCCCCCTCATACCTCCCGTAGTGCTACCACTGCTTAATGTCATAAAAGTATTCAAGTTTCCTTGAGTTTTGTGATGTATCTAAGGAACTGACTTATTGGTCTGTGTTAAGCTAACTAGTTTATCCACTTTCACGAAACTTCTCAGATGGGACGTGCGAATATGACGTTATTAAGGGACATTTCTGCAGAACTTTAAATCAGTATGGACGTACAACAAAGACGAATAGCAGTGATTGTTAGTGTTCTTCAACGTATTCATATCAAAAATTATCTTGATTATTATCGATTGATGATAACATTAATGGTTGAGAGGGCATAGAAATACTGTAGGTGTGTGTCCATAGAATTAAATTGTATATTGTGTTCTTTCTGTGAGCAGAACATTAATGTAGTTTGAAATGTGTATATATAGTTATGATGTCATTCCTTGTAAGACTGCAATGGTGGTACAGTATGTGTGTCTGTGTAGTTATATAATTTATAGGGAACATTACCAAACAGCTGGCAGTTTCAAGTTGGCTACTACTGTACATATAGTACATATTACTTGATGAGATAAACTTTACAGTAGGGTTGGGCGATATATCGAAAATTATTATTATCGCGATAATTTTTTTCAAGACGATATTTTTTGAGGATTGAACAAATGACGATAATTTCTTGTGAAAGAAATTTGAAATAAATGTGGAAAAAAAATGCGATTATCCTTTCTCCGTTTTATGTGTAAATGTTATTCTAGCATTCCATGGTTAAGAAAGTTGAAAAGAAATAAAGTTTATCAACTTCATTTACTGACTTTTGAACTTCGTAAAAAACCCGTCATTTACAACATTGACTGTATAGAGAACAAAACTCTGAAAAGCAGTAGAGAAATAACCAATTGTGTACGAAAAGTAAGTTGGTACACCTTTCAAATTTTACGAAAGTTCGAGCAAAATACTTTCGAAAAATTCACGCGAAACTGGCATATCGTGTTAAATGCAACTAATGTCATGTAAACAAGGCTCTAGTACACCCATTTATGAATAAACTATAAGACCACATCTGGTGTTAAGCGGGGGGAAAGAAAGTATTTTCTAGAATTTCCAAAAAAAGGAAAAATTAATATCCTACCATAGTAAAGTGTATAGTAAATAGCCTAACCACTTTGTCGGTTACGGATCTCACGTAACAACAAAAACACAACAAAATGTATTTTGCGAAGTTGACGTTTTCTACAAGGACATGGAAACAATATTTAGCATTTAGTTAATCATGCCAAGTGGCCTAAAACATTGGATTACAAGGTTTACTTTCATAAAGATGGCCATGCTGTAGCTATTGGGGCCTTGATATCGTGCTGTGTCTGTATGGTATAGACTGTGCCTCGTGTATCATGGGGAAAAGATTGTTTTGTTCATGCGGAGGAGTCGGTTGGCTTGAGGTGTGTTTTACTTACGGGGATATTTACCTACTTTTCTTGAACGTCTAAGATAATATTTCGCATAACTTTATAATCCATGAAAAGTTTTTTGGAAACGTGCCAAAAATGTTAACAAACAGGTGTTAGACAGGGGGGTTGTTTGGCAAGGTACCTGGGAGCACATGTAGCCTACCGTGATACTTAAGTAGGGTAAAACACTGCAGTTGTAAACTGATGTACGTATAGTGCACGCTGTTCATTGTTAGGCAGTCTACAGTAGAAACGGGGCTTTGCCGAACGTAGTTTGTTTCATAATATCGACAGTTTTGTAAGTTTAACTTTTTAAAGATTGTGAGACAGATTAAATCTCTTTTCATTTTATCACA
>JAIPMN010050473.1:0-11869 GCA_020650975.1 Apostichopus californicus
AAAACGACAAAAAAGTGAACTAAGATTTGGGAAAAAGTGGGGGGCAAGTGCCCCCTCTTGCCCCCCCCCCCCGTAATCCCGCCCATGATTATTACCGTACTTTCAAACTTCTGTAGGTGCAGTTACTCCAGCTTACAGGTTTGCCATAGAAACAATTAACGTCAAGCCAATGATTAATGTCGACTCACTATCTCGATACGAGTCAGGAAAATGTTTGACTAACATTCAATAAAGTCGATAATATACCTAAGTAGTGACTTCTTACAACTTCTGACGACAAAGAGTATTTTGGATTCTATATATCTATGTCATGAGCAATAATATTCATTAAGCATTGAATATATATTATCAATGTTCAGGTTTAATTTCAACAATATCCTGTCCGGAAATGAGAAACAATATACGCTTTTATAATTCAGTAATAACAGCAAGTTGATAACTTTAGTTTAAACCTCGTTATCATATATTGAACATACACTGACAACGTTTTCAAATACCAATCAATGCCTGCCGGCTGCAGTATAGGCCTTCATCTTGAATCTTGATGCGCAGGAATTTGACAGAATGTATATCTTTCTTATTCTATGAAAGTATAAAAAAAAATATATAAAAAAAACCCATGATAGTCCTATTCGTTAATATGCATGTTTTCAGGGGATCAAAGTCAGGCTCATTGATTCAGAGACCAATTAACTGTTTCTTTGAGATGCCTTGAAGAAGGGGGAGCAGTTTTTTCCTTGTCAATTGACAATTGTGTACATCTCTTAGCCCCGTACTGACGTATAACAAGGCAATTTGACTCGAACAAATCATGCGTGTGAAACTATACATTTTCGTAACGATACTAAAAGGTATGAACAACATCATATTCGGATGATGATCATCTTCATTCTCTGAAGTTGCATTTAGACTGCATTAAGAAGAACAATTATAATCCTTTAAGCTACACCCACCCCCACTCCCCACCCCCCTCGCCCCACTCTCTATCGCCAACCACCTTTGTGTACAGGGGAGCTGCTCCCTCTCTGTGCGGGGAATTTTTGTAAATTGGGAGGTTGCTTAGATGCTATATTTTGCATCTGTTGAAACAATATCACAGAATTTCAATTAGTTTACGACTTACATGTTATAGTATGCACTGTGCATTATTCTGTAGGGCTAAATCCCCTACCTGAGTCCGACTTGTGGCTCGGGCATGGTGTGTTTGTGAGGGGGCACAATGTACTGCCAGTATTCGCATATAACCTCACTTCCATTATGGCTACCGCAAGCCATCGATTTATTATTACGCACGTTACGTACGTCGATGCTGCAATCACATATATTACGTAATGACCGTAGCTATGCCGCTAAGTTGCTATCTGGAGGCTATCATCACTCTTCCTGAAATCTAGTCTAATATGCCTTTTTCATCCATACCTTGCTAGCAGCCATAAGAAACGACGAAAAGCTTCACATCTCATGTATTTTGTACGCTTTTGAGAAAGTGAAAGGCAAGCTTACGGTAGGTTTTCGTTTGACATGAATTCGAAATTATAGCTTCCTTGACAACAATGGATAGAACTACTGCCCAAACGTTAGTACTAGTAATGCGAAGTAATGAATAAGTGGCAGAGCCGCAGGTGACCCACTAGTTATCCGTACTTGCACAACTTCTAGTACAGAAAACAGGCCATGATGTGTGAATTAAATTGTTATATGCACAATTCCTATCAATTACGTCAAATTTTCATGATACGTTGGCCCATGTCGGTTTTTTATTAACGAAATATCACTAGGCCTACCTGCATGTGTCGTAGGCTAATTGACTTACGTTGGCATCTAGGCCTAGCCGAACGTTAGGGGTACCCCATAGAAATTACTTGAATTTCTATGGCGTATCCTTACAAGTAACATTAGGCCTACAGTAGCACAATCGGGTTGGGTCACGCAACAAAGCAAACGGTCAATTTCCGTATAGGACAAAATCTAACTGAAACGGGAAGAAATATAAACTTACCCTTACCCACCTAACAAAATATATGATACCTTACTCCTTAGTATAACCAACCTGAAATTTTGAAGAATTTGGCAAAAGCTGATTACTGGTGATCGAATGCCTCAGCCAGTTCACAAAATATTCAATGTCGCATGTAACTGACACTGGTAAGAAACTGACACACCATTTCTTGTGATTGAAATGATGAATGGAACTTCAAATTCAAACACTAGTAATCAATATTTGATTAAATAACTGAAAATACTGTAGGTGAATTAATATGATTCAGTCAGACAATAATGTATTCAATAACATTACTTATTTTCCGTCCTTTTAATTCCATGCTTTATTTGGACATTTGTTTAATATGCACTTTGAGCAAAATGCACTGGCTACACAGTTAGATAAATTGCACACACCACTGTGATTTCATCCTCAAAATTAGCATTTAAACTTTCAGTTCCAGGGAATGAAATACTTTTATGGCTAAAAAAAGACTTACTCTGATATTCGTAGACAAGTTTAAGTTTCAAGATGACATTTCTGAATAATTGCAGCAATGAACTTGCTTTTTTTGCTTTTTCAGCCCCTGTCATATTTAGTGCTCCTGTTGTCACCAGTATGTGCTAAATTATTCTTTACTAGTGTCAAGATTACAACTCACAAAGGAAATTTGGAAACCACATTTAATTTCTGGCCAAACACAGGAATAATTCCAATTGGCAATGTTCATCAGCCATTATATACTATGCAATGTCAATTTTTGGTTCGCTATACCTTTCCAGCTTCTGTAGACCAAGCAAGTTAGACTGCACTGTGTACCATGTTACAAGGCATTGGGGGTGAGAAGGGCCAAGCGATAAGATGGAGCAAACCCCAGGCCAGGAAGTCCGTGCCTCCAATGAATAGTTGCTCGCTTTGCCTCACTTTAGGGAGGTCTATCTTATCCTTAACCCCCAGGCTGGCCTAGGAAAATGCTAACATGGGTCACCTACGATAAACGTTTGGGAAGCAGGGCGTTCGTTCCGTGTCTCACTGACTTTTCATATTGACTTTCAGACCGACTATGGGAGTCTCAATTAGCAAGAAAGCTATTAGCACAGAGGATCTTGGCAATGAGGATCAGGTGCAAGGAAGAGAGGGTCTATACAGATATGTCAATCTTCAGGGCGGTGGAGAACTTGTGGATATGACAAGGAAGGCTCTCCGAAGCGGAAGCTTTGACCTACTCGAAGCCAAAATTGCCAGTGAAGAGCTACGAAAGTACATGTACAATGACGGGATGGGAGAATACATTCCAGTCTCAAAGTTGATTGAGAAGAGAAACAGGGAACACCAGAAAGCCAAGCCCATTATCACCCAAACGTCAGCGAAGAAGAGAAAACTAGCCTCAGTATGGCCAGAATCAGGTCAGGAAAAAAAATTAATCCCTAGATGACTGATCGATTAATCTCTATAAATTTCATTCCGTCTGCATTAATTAGTTGATCTTGGATCAAGAATGTGTCTAATATTCTCTTTCAATATCTTTGTGAATATATTAAAGATTTGATTTTCTGAAATGTTTTGGTGTTACTTCATACTTCAGTCCCTCAAATACTATAGTGTTTCAACTGGGAAAGTTTCAGGTCGTATAAATAATGATATGTTGAAATGTTGTCCACCTTTGGTTTTACATTAATTGATTTATTACTATGTTGAGAATGAAATCACGTTGATAAATTACTCGCTCATTAGCATTCAGTCGATAGAAGAATCCAGGAGGCCATCTTTCTTCGACTTAATACAGTAACTTGAAGTCAACGGATATATCCAAGTGTAAGAACTTAATACTGGATATGAAGCTTTGCATTAGTGCAAGTCCCCTGGAACCTATAACATTTGGTCAAATCATAAGATCTTTTATGTAGTGTTATATTGAATGCTCTCATATAATATGTGACAAATGAAAATTAGAATCATGATGCAATGATATGTTGCAAGTCTGTAATGTCCTGATACATTTTTTTTTCTTCCTTAGATATGCGGTTGGTTTGCTGGCGTCTGGAGGAGAGAGGAAGCGTGGGAGAGACAATACTTCACCTATGCTTTCTCAATGCTTCTTTCATACACATCGAGTTGGCAAAAAGGCTGCTGAAAGCATATCCCTGTTTAGCAGAGGATATTTATGTCGGAGATCTGTATTACGGTGAATATTTTTAAAGATAGTTTAAATCGGTACTTGAGTTTTTGAAGGGGGACCGAGGCGCCTCATCACAGTTCAGTATACCCATGTGGTCACCAATGTCGTAGCCACCATGGGGTGCCCTCCACCTCAAATATCATAATTTCTTCAAAATGGTATACATGTAGTAGTACACAATACAAACTGAAAGCTTGTAACAGAAATGTAATTCAAAGGTTGGAAATGATATCAACATCTTCCATCGTATCCCCTCCTTACCCCAAACAAAGTAGTGGAGGGGTGTCCCTCCAGGATACTTAAGACCCCTGCCTGGGATGAACATCATTTGTGCCAACCCCCTCCCCACCCCAACCCCTAAATTCAAACTTTGGCTACAGGCATGGTAGTCTGTTCTCCTAGTTGTATTCTTGACACATCGTGAAGCTAATTCAATACATTTCTGTGTTGTATCAAGTAGACACTGGCTGGTATGTGCAGAATATTACAGCCAAAGCTCAGAGTCAGGACCAAGAGAGGCAACTTAGAAATTAATTTTTAGTTAATATGTCTGTGGTAGCTAGGGCACCACAGAAATTTTTCTGCTTTCAAAAGGGCACCAAGACAAATTTGAAATATTTGTAAAGGCATCAAGGCATTTTTTTCCTGAAGTGAGAGAAGACTGGTCAGATGTTAATTTTACTTGAAATATTCTCCCAGAGTGGTTCGTTTGTTTCTTCTTCACTGTCTCTCTACAGTTTTCTTCTTTTACATTTATTTATTTAACGTGATACTTTTACTTTCATAATATTTGCCAAACAGTCAGTGTACTTTCAATTCAAGGCTTGATGGAAATTGATGGGCACTTTTATTAACAGGTTATGCCATTGTATATGATTATGCACAATTTTTTAAAGAACAGCATTTTCTGTTTGAGTGAACTGTCATAGCGATACCATTCATTCTGCTTCTGTCAGATTGCATTAGTAAAATTTTCAAGTAACTTTTGAATAGTGAGGTTATCCTAAAAATCTACTGTGATGTAAAGATTTATAGGTTTTAATTATGATGGGAGTATTGGGAAGTTGTTCACTTTGGCCACCAAAAAAAACCCTCTTTAAATAGATGATTGCACTAACCATAAACCTTTCCCACCTTGCAAATAAACTCCCAAGCCCTAAAATAATTTGTTACTTTATTGCAGTATTTGTCACAACATTGTTTAGCCTTAAGAAAGTCAGTCAAAGTTATACCACTTAACAATTGTTACTGTTCAACCAAGCCATGCAATATTTCATGACATGTGTATCATCTTATGCTACTTGCATCTCAAAAGTTGTGCAGAAGACTGTTGATGCTGCCATCGTTCGGTAAAGGTTAATTAATGCAGTTTGGAATGTACCGCTTGGACTGTTAAACTTTAGTCCTGACGTTTAAGAGCAGTTTAATACTGACACTTTCATCCAGGTGGATATGTGTGCATTATACACCACCATTAATATTTTATAATTATTATTATCATTATTATTATTATTATTATTATTATTATTATTGTTATTATTACTACTACTTTTGTTACTACTTTTATTATTATTATAACTACTACTACTTTTATTATTATTATTATTATTATTATTATTATTATTATTATTATTATTATTATTATTATTATTATTATTATTATTATTATTTCGACCTTAGCCTTTTCAGGTCACAGTTTTGACAACTTATGACACCTTCTAATGCAACTTTCCCAAAGCTGACATTTCTAGTATTAACTTTCATCTGGCACCACTGCTGTACCAAATTACACATCTTCTTTGGTGGTCAATTTTGAGTAGGAAGAAATATTTCATTGCATTAATCTAACAAAAGGAATGTGCTAGTAACTTGAGTGCATCTGCAGGAAAGCAGATTGTGAATATGAAATTATATATTATGAACTGAAACACAATCAACGTTGCTAAGTGGTAAACTTCCTTCCATTTTGTTTTCAATGCAGGAGAATCATGCCTCCACTTGGCAGTGGTGAATGAGAACATGGTCATGGTCAAGTTGTTATCGAGGAACAGGGCGAATGTGAACCAAAGATGCTGCGGAAGTTTCTTCATGACAGATGACCAGCAGACCACACGGAGAGACACCATAGAACATGAGTGGTACAAGATAAGCGGCCGAACTAACTATGAAGGGTAGGTTACTTTAAAAATATAATAAAAAGATATAATATAAATATAAAAATTATATCGAGATGTTAATGTGAAGGACAATTCTGTTACTGAGGGAAGTCAGTTAATTGAATAATGTGTTATATATACTCTCAAAATAAGAAGTGTGAGAATGATTGTGAAAAGGTTGGTCTAAATCAGGGATCCTCAGGAGGTGTGCAGGCCAAATCTACAGTAGCCCACAAAAGTTTTCCGCCTGTGCCTTCTCACCTACCTTACACATTACTCCATCTAGGTATAGTCAGGTTTTGGTTCTCCAGCCTACCTTACATATTACGCAATCTAGGTATAGTCAGGTTTTGGTTCTCCAGCCTACCTTACACATTACTCAATCTAGGTATAGTCAGGTTTTGGTTCTCCAGCCTACCTTACACATTACTCCATCTAGGTATAGTCAGGTTTTGGTTCTCCAGCCTACCTTACACATTACTCAATCTATGTATGTCAGGTTTTGGTTCTCCAGCCTACCTTACACATTATTCAATCTAGATATATAGTCAGGCGTAGGTTCTCACTGGCCCTTTGCTCCAGCTGATGTGTCTCTCTGGACCTTGTTGAAAATGAATGAAGAACTCCTGGCTTAAATGTTTCTCTTTTTAAAATTGGATTTTACAGGTTATGTTACTATGGGGAGTATCCATTATCTTTCGCTGCCTGTTTGGGTAAACCGGAGATTGTACTCTACCTACACAGTAAAGGAGCCAACGTTAACCTGCAGGATACTAACGGCAACACAGCCTTACATATGACCGTCCTACATAACAATGAGGTAAACATGATCAAAACTCATATCATAATAATAATAATAATAATGGTTAAAAAATCAACTTTCAGCATTTGTATAATAACTATTTGGAACCTTTTGAACTCCAAGAGAATCCATCCAAAATATATATCTACTGTATGCTGTTAGCCATTGAATTTCCAGTAATCTTCATTAAATATTATTGCATAAATGTTTGTTATTAAATATACCTCATTGTCAGTAATGTTTTCCCATATTTCATATATAAGATCACATTGCTTTCATGGTTATGCAGTCTACCTGTATACCATGACAGTTGTTACTGGACCAAACCAGCAAATCTGCTTCAAAATTTTAAATTTTATCTGTTTAAGAGTATGTATTTGATTAAATCAGTGTTATGGGTATGTGTAGTATACCAATACAAAAAAAAACCCCAAAAAACCAGACAACTACAAAACAGAATTTACCCAAAGTTTTCTCTAATTTCTTCATTATTTGAAACAAAAACCAACCTGCTTTAATTTGTGAAGAGATTTTTACTGTAAATGACCAAAGTCAATTTCCAAAGGCAGCTATTCTCAATTTGTGTTTGCACTGTAAATTCTATCACTTTACAGGAAATGTTTCTCATCTTGTACGAGCTTGGAGCAGACACAAAGATTAAGAACAGGCAGGGGTACACAGTCCTCTCGTTGAGCGCCTCTCTTGGGAGAGCCGGATTATTCCATCTGATCATCGGACTTGAACGTCAGCTTTCCTGGAAGTTCACGACCACCACCTGTGCCCGTTATGAGCTGCAGAATCTAGATAGCATTAATCCAGATGGAAGGCTTAATACTAAATCTGTTCTGTATGCCCTCTTGTCTAAGGTAGGGTAACACAAAATCTGTGCTGTATGCCCTCTTGTATAAGGTATGGTAACACAAGGTCTGTCCTGTATGCCCTCTTGTATAAGGTATGGTGAGGTTACACAAAATCTGTTATGTGTACCCTCTTGTCTAAGGTAGGGTAACACAAGGTCTGTCCTGTATACCCTCTTGTATGCGAGGTAACACAAAATATGTTCTGTATGCACTCTTCTCTTAGTATGGGTGGTTAACATAAAGTCTCTCTCTCTGTTTGTCCTCCTGTACAAGGTATGATGGGTTAACCAAAAATTGGTCCTGTATGCCCTCTTGTATAAGGTATGATTGGTTAACACCAAATCTGTTATGTGTACCCTCTTGTCTTAGGTATGGTGGGTTAATGCAAAATCTCTTCCTGGTTGCCCTCTTGTAGAAGGGATGGTGAGGTAACACAAAATCTGTTATATGTACCCTTCTGTATAAGGGATGATGAGTTAACACAAAATCTGTTCTGTATGCCCTCTTGTGTAAGTTCAGTTTATACTTGGAAACCATGATAGACATTAACCTGGTTGTGATATGTTTATAAACATTAGTCAGGTACCAAAAGCATCAGGAAATTTTCAAGGTTTCAGCTTTTTTTGTTATCTTTGTCAAAAATTGGACTAGACAATGTTTATGGACTTGTAATGTTAAATTGATCAAAACTTTTACCTTACTAACCCCAAACTGATATTTAAATGGAATTCTAGTTCAGCATGAACCTCAAAATGTCAAACTTAAGAAGTTACCAGATAATCCCAGACATAATGGCATTGTATCATATTTAACCATTTGTTGCATTTCAAAGCTTAGAAATGGAATTGCTTGAAATCTTATATATACAGTTAGATAATTAAATTCAAATCAATGCCTGTATTTCCCTTGTTATTATGAGCATACACTTTGCAAGAGTCAAGTGCTGTTCAAGTGCATACAAGTCAAGGCACTTGAAACGTTTCCTTTCTGTCATCCCTTCTCTTCTCTCACAGAACCACTCCAACCAAGCAGATGTCGAGTTATCCCTCCACGGTCTCATCGAAGTCTTAATTCAGGAGAAATGGAAGTACTACGGTCGGTTTCGTTTCTACCGGATCCTAATAGGCTTCCTCCTACACATAATAACGTTAATGGTGGCTATCTATCTCAGGCCCGTGGAGGTAAAATGGCTGCATATACACTTTCCAATCCTTTCATCAAGAAAACGACTTTTGATAGTTTGCTGTTGTTTTTTCGCTGTCGCTTTAAATTAGATAAGCTAAGATAAGATAGATAAGCTGTTTGCTAACAGCTCTTTCTCTCTTTGTGCTTTCAATTTAGCTTAGAATCGTTAATAGTATTCTTACTGTTATGTGACAGTTCTGTGCTAGAGTTTATCCTGTACAATACAGGAAATCAAACTATAGATAAACAGTGAGGTCCGAGATACTCCTTCGTATGTGTCTGCTCAACTCGTTGACATTTATAATTTACTTCGCTCCTCGCTTATCTGTCTCCTCACAACCTTAGCACCTCTCTCTACCATGACTATAAAGTCCTGGTAAAATAATAACACAAAAATAATACACACAATAATAACATGCAAATACAGTATAACCAAGACGAAATGCAAGGGAAATTTTTTCACAAGAAAATCCGTGTGATGACACTTTGAATGGTAGAATGAAAAGGGAGGGCAGTGACCGTGGGGGGGGGTCCGGTCATAGAGGACGCACAGTGTTATTATTTTATCAGGACTAACTTGGAAGATCTCTTCTTCGAAGACATCTACTAAAGTATAGCATCAAATGTCTTCTAACCGAAAAGGCTCACCATTTTTGAAGTATGTGAAGTCCTTGTCTACTTGAGCTGTGCCCTGTATTTTTTATGATATATTTGAAGAAAAAAAGTAAAAACCTTGGGAATGGCAGTACCTCAGAGTCCTCATAATGTGAATTAGGGTAACCTGACAGATTGAAAGACAAAATTTAATACCATAAGGATTGTAGGAAGGCTTACCATTGCTTTCAGTGGGATAGATGGATAATACACACCAAAATGAAGTAAGTCCATCCAAAATTGGTGACCTTAATCCACCTCAATTTCTGAGAGAAAAGCTGTGAAGATTTAATCCTTTGGGAAGTACCTTTTAATCTTATTGTACCAAATGTGGGAGAAAATATGGATGGAAAGTTAGTCTTGTGATGACTTCAAGAGACTCTTTTACATTTAAGCACCTTTTTTTTAGGGGGGGGGTAGTCATTCGACAGTAATTGTCAAATTTCTCTATAAAGAATTGGCAAAACCACAGGTAAATATCAGACTATCGTGTAGTCCTGTAAATGTGAAAGTAAAGGCAGTGATGTTTGCTTTTAAGCAAAGGAGAGTACAGACATTTCTTTTTGTGTGAATCAAAATTTGTTCCAAATTTCGAGTGAATTGAAACAATTTAAGATCCTTGTTTGAGGTCCTTAGAGGGCTTCGGAGTGAAGGAAAACTCAATCACAATTTTTTTTGCCTCAGTGTGAACCATTTAGAACCAATGCAAGTTAACTATGTACTAACTAGTAATACAAAGTTTGCAAACAAGATCCCCTTGTTTGACAACTGATTATTTGCAAAGTTCTAAAAAAATGATTTAATTTGTTGACTATGATAGGTGTGATGTGCAGACTGTCTTGTTACCTTAGTATTAGTCACATACAAGCCTAACTGAAGACTGATATACCAAAAAATTGTTTATATTGTTTAAAATGAAACTCAAACAGTTGTATTAGCATCTACATTTCAACAGTATATTAACTCACATCTAATTTTTCCCCTTGTTACAGCACAACTATTTTTGTTGAATTAGGAGGGGCATAACATTCGTTCATTTTTTTTTGCCTGTAGAGTGTAGTTTTGATTTGACAATTCTAAATTCTTACAAGACACTTAAAACCCCTGCAGCGAGATGACTCATTTTTCTGAATGTTGTATTCAAGGAAGAGAACATACTGCAACATAAGCTATGGTTTTGGATTTATATTATGGTGTACACCACTCTGCCTTAAATGCTCTCAGTAAACTTGAATAAAGCAGAACACTGTAGCTGGTAGTGTTTATTTGTAATATTAATATGTATATTGCTAAATGACCATTTATATTGTAAGCTCTGAAACTGTACCTGTAAACAGCTGAATATCTCATTTGGTTGAGCACAGGGCTTGTTACCCCTGAGGTGCACTGGTTCAAATTCTCTTCCGGGCACAAAAATAAATATCTTTGCTCTTTGTCTAGTTTGTTGATAACTTTTCAGTCCGTGATTTGTTGTTTTGTTGACTTACTTGAAATGTTTCTTATCAGGATGAAACCGCTGCATCTGGTGTCTCCCTTGACAACCTGACCACATCAGAACCCTTCAACGTTACCCTGCATCGATTCCCTCACTGCTATCTGTACTATAGAAACCGTCGAACTGATGTGGTAAGTTTAACCATCTTCCTTTACAAAATATCGTTTGTAATTGAAACCTTCTTTTATGTACTGTTATAGCTTCGAAATGCAATTTTAAGCACACCGTCATCATGTTAGGCTATGTAACCTTTTTGATATCGTAAGGTCTATGTTCATTATTTTATTATCGTTATCCAGAAATCATTCAGAAGGCTTTTCCATTTTTTGTAGGTTCGCATCATCGTAGAATTCCTCTGTCTCGCCCACGCCATTGGACACTTGATTTCACTGGCTGTACATAGCAGTAGTCTTGGTTTCAAGACTTACGCATTACGCGCTGTAAGTAAATCAATGTATTTATTCATCACCCTCTGCCAACTGTACAGTCATGATGTGGGCATTACGTAATTATGAGTAACATGATACATTATATACTATGTACTGAGTATCATATAT
>JAIPMN010050480.1:0-11975 GCA_020650975.1 Apostichopus californicus
CCCTTGGTAGTTTTGATTGCAGTAACATTTACGGACACCGCTCCTCTCATCACAGGTTGCGTGATCACTACACTGGTAACTCGCCTCTATAATCTGGTTGTTGCTACAAGTTGATCTTCGTGTACATCTTGAATTGATGTAAAACTCGCCTTCCTAATATAAGATATTCAGTGGGAAAAAATATAATAATAAATGAATTAAGGACAATGCAACATTCGCCCGACTGTTCTAGGGTATGAACTTTTAAAGGTTTTTTCAGGTATTTGGAGCCAACTCCAATGTACTCGGACTAGTGATTTGCCATAAGAAAATAATAGCTGAAACATGTTGCATTCAAATGCTTATTGCAACTTAACACTAAAGCTACAATTATTTCTAATCGCAAGACTTTGGTAAAAAGTTATCATGACTTTTTATTTAATATTTATAAGAGTATGCACACCAGTTTAAGTGGTATTACGATTCCCTTCTAAATGTTATACATCCCTTGACTGCCAGGTTGCCTGAAACGGCGACAGAAGCGGGGTCCATGGCCCCTGCCTAACCGCGATGCACACGCCACACGGTTATCTGTAAATGTATTGCGATAATCGACAAGTTTAACAGTCAGAATTAATGTACGTTTCACTCTTCTGAAAATGATAAATGTTAAACGACATATTCCAGTGAAAGTAAAATCAAAGTTTATTTGGTACAACACTGGGTAACGCTGTTTGAGTAAAACTGAATTTCTACTATTGAATGGTCGTGAGCATTTTAAATATGTTAGGTAAAGTTCATCATTCTGGGTGTATTTGCTTTGGATGACTTGTATTTTGCTAGGTCTCAATAAGAAGACTTTTGCAAGAACATGTAAAACGAATAAAAGAGGTGAAAACCAATATCAACAATAATCATGAAAATTATTAACAGATATTATAAAGAGTAAGGTCAATCAATTGAAATCCAAGATTTTATGTTTTAGTGTACTTATCATGTTATATATTAAGACTTGTGAACAGCATCAAATAAACTTACTGCTAGTACGAAGCCTTCCCCTTGAACGTAACAGGCACATTGCTCTTGAGGTATGCAGCTGTCTCCAAGAACCATGTGGTTTTCTGGACAAAGACATCTCTCTGGATCCGCTGGATCCGGTATGACACAATTATTCGGATTCTCACAAGTTCTTTCACATGTATTGTCAAAATTATCCTTGTTGGATGAGCACCAGGTAATGGGTAAATCTGGGAAAATTGAAACCACCACAAGTTTATCCTAGCTTGAAGTGCTAACTCGCTGTTATGAGAAAATCGTGTTACCATCGTAATGCTCTGGCCGCTCGGAAGATTTGCTGATTGTTAACATAGTATCAAATGTAAGCCGGATTTTTTAATTGTTAAGGCTCATTCAACTTATTCTCATTTATGTCACACATACAAAATAATATAACATTTTCAAGTATTCGACTATGGGAAACAATAAATATAGTTGTGTGTGATAATCATTTCCTCCATTGAAACTTTTCTGTAAGCATTTTTTAATTTCCGCTTTGACTACAAACATATGGAGAAAATAATTTAAAAAAGGTCTTACCTGTTATTCTTACGACACCTCCAAGACTTGTTATAGAATAATTCCCCCATTCATCGGCAATGCGAAAGTTGTCGTATGTCAAGGAATATGACTGGCCTGCATAATTCTTTAGCTCGATGCGCAGCTGGTACCTATTTTGGTTTATCAAATGGAGCTAACTTCTCATTACCAATTAGAAATTCACTGCCTAAGAAACCAATTCCGTTTTTGTATTCGTCCCAGGTTCGATTAAAACTGATGGATCCACCAACACGTCGTTGTATGACCTGAAGAATTCAAAAGATAAGTATACAACTAACGGATTAATTTAATTATCTTACGATTTAACCTTATAGGCACACTTTCGGCTCACATCAAGAAATACGAATAGGATAGAACACATTTGTGATGTTGCGTAATATGTTGTCTGTATACATATTTAGATCACTATCATAGGTGTGCACAGAATACAAGTTTTCTAATCGTACTAAAATTCAATGTAATTATACTGAGTAGTTTTGTTTCCGATATTAGGTTTCAAATATTCATACATCGTACAAGACATATCATCCGACACTCTGTGAAACGAAAATGTGTCTTCGAGAGTAACGTCTGTGATTGTAAGTGTTCACGTCTTGAAATATGTCACTTACTGTCCAACCTCCAGATGTAGTGTTGTGATCACAATATGTCTGAAATGGTTCCGGATACTGGTCAGGCTTAATCAGGTATACACCGGATTTGGCGTTGGTAGGAGAGCATTGGTTAAGTACTTCATGACAATCCCTTGGATACTCCGGAGTTTGGAATAGAAAATACTGCAAGTCTAGCACCACGATAATGTAAAGATGAAGATGAGAACAAATCGTAAAACTTGTGCAAATACAGTACCATATGTAAAGAATTATTTCAAGAGAAATATAATATATGGCTACATGGCAATATATTTGTTTAAACTACACAGTAAACATGACGTGTTAACTACTATGAACCATAAAAAAAGGGTATTCAACCATTTCGGCTAAAATTCATAGAGGCTAATTTAAGCAAGTATATTTTATTTGAAATGAAAATCTAACGCAAAGTCACTACCGTGAATCTGAGGCGACACGGTCACAGAAACTATCATGATTAGTAACAGCTTCCTCGACATGAGGGTATGATTTGGACCTATTTTCACCTTACAACAATCTAACGTTCATCAGCACTGACCTGAGATTTGAAAGTGCCAAATTATTGAACGAGCCTACAGTATCCATAGTCAAAACTAATTGCGTGTTTTGTCCCTTCTGTTACTGTTACTTGCCATTTAGCCTCTGAAGAAGACCCTGTTACGATCGAAACGTCAGGCCAACTTACTTTGCACAAATGACTAACAAAGTATGAATACATATAATCGGAACTATCTTTATTGCTTGAAATAGACATTGACTAATGACTTGTATTTCTTTCAGTGTTATTATCGCTGAGTATCTACAATTTACCCAAATCAGTGCTAAAACTACTTCAATCTACAGTACAAGGAAATTATTGAGAAATGTAAATCATTATTTATCTTACAAATTGAAATAGGAGAAAGTAAAACATATGAAGTACATCTAGATGGGTTTTTTTTATCTAAATTCAACTTTTTCCGAACTATTATTTAGATAACAAATTTCTCTTATTTGGTTAATTCTCGGTAGTTTATATTAATCGTTACCCCTACGGAACTAAACTTACTTGAATCGTTGACTCTTGTGCTTGACGATATCTGAGGTAACAAAATATTAAAGGGAATGTACGATTAAGTGAAGTACATTCTAAAGAAACAATATTGAGTTAAGAAGGTTTTACGAAGGTCAATGCATAACAAAATACAGGACGTTTTCCAATCTATTACACCTTCACTTTAACAGATCCTATCATTTTATGTTTTAATAAAGCGAAATCAAATTTTATAGCGCATTAATTTAAATCGGATTTCGCTTTTGATGCAAATAAATGAACAATTTCCAACTTGTAAATTATGATAGAAAAAGAACGGGAAAAACATTCACATGCCAAATTCTAAGCAGTAATATCATGTTTTGCAATCTTAATATTTATATAACATTCATTTTATGTCTGTTTGCATGTCTTCTAATACGTCTTATTCTCATTACTATACACAAAACAATCATAGGTCACCATACGTCTATCTTAATTAAACGATCATAACAACGATAAGCTGATGAAAGTTATAATTCCCTGTGCATTATGCTAATCGAAATGTGAATGACATATTATCTGAGAAGCGAAAAGAAAACATACAATATATTATTGAAAGAAAACTAAGAGTACAAACATCAGCGATATCCATGGAATAAGAAACAAATTGAGACCTTACCCACGTCCTTAAGAAAAACATGTATCCGACTGTACATTTCCCCGCATAATATTTTTGTTTGGCAGTAATAAATGTTGTTCATTGCAGGTGTGTTTTGAGTTATAAAAAAAAAAAATAGCTGATATAATTAGGCTTTTATCAATATAAAAGAAAACTTGATGACAGCCAAAGTTTTTTGGCACGCTCCTAAGTTGCATATTATTGACCAAAAGCGGTATTTATACATGTTCGCATACTAAGAACATCTCTTAAAAACGGTGATTTTAAGATTTATGACGTTTTGCAATGTGTTCGTGTCCCTCATACGCTTCCGTAACCTATAACCAACAATGAAAAGGTCTCTATTATGCAGAAACGATGCAATTCAATAATTTAACATTTTCTGTTTGGAAAATTAAATTAAAAAAATTAAATGATTGCAGAAATCTTGAACTATGTGCAAACGTATTCTAATTACAATATTCATCAAATTGTATTCTATTTTCACAATGAGACACTTAATTCTGTCCTTCTTGAAAAAAAAAATGAAGAAAATTCATGATCCGTAAACTTTGATCTCCTAGTGGTGTTCGTATAGTTAGCTAAGTGCAATTATCTATAGCGGGAAATTGGATATATTATGCTAATGAGGTACTTATACAATGGGACAACGTGCAATTTACCCTTAAAAACTTGAAAATAGCCAAGTTTTGAAAATATGTAAAAAAAAAAGAGCAACAAAAATGCATAAAAATTCATGCGTTGTGAAGAAGAATATTGTTTGTTTCGATACGTACAAGCCATTTGATTGACTTGGGCATCATCACAACACAATTGATCTTCAACATCACAAAACACGTTTACGTTTAACGCCCCAGCTACTGACGCTAATTGTCAATATTCGTTCGCCTGAAAGCTACAACTGTATGATATGTGAGTACGACATTTTTTGTTACAACTTTTTGCTTTATCATAGAAAATATGTCGACCTTTTTAGAAATATTGTACTCAGAACGTATGCAATAATTGAGGCTTTCAATGTGCATACATAATGCAGAGTTATCTGCAACCTACGGAAACATGGTTAAAGTCATAAAATATATTTTTATAAATAAAAAATAAAAAGTTTAAGATCGCAGTAGAAAATATTTGGACAAAGCCTTACACTTGATGGGAACTTGATTTCCTTCCTGCTCCAAAAAGGATAAAAATCTTTACAACACATGTGGTGGAACGATTGCGAACTTCTTAAAAGAAATGATAAAAATTACGATTCACGCTCAATCAAAATAACCTCATGTATAGCAAAATACAAGTTAGCGTATTCATAACCAAAACTGTTTAGATTACCCTTTGTGCACATAAGCAAAAGCAGATACTCTTTCGGCAACTTTACGTGTACTGTATCTATTTAAGACAGAAAACCATTCTTGAACGCCAAAGAACATCCCCGTGAACCCAGCTCCCATAAAAACACATACTTGTACATAACAAAACGTGAATGAATATTTTTGTTGACCTTTGGTTGGCGTAATTCTCTGAAGTATCTTAAACCAAGGATATCACATAATATCATAACGACACATATTTTTCTTATTTTCTCTTGATATAAAAGGAAGTGGTATTTTGACGCCTGTGCGCAGAGCTTTGTATGAAAGAAAGTAAGATACTACGTTGAAGGAGGAAATAATTCATATATATTGCATAAAATGCCCGATCCGTTTAATTCAGTAAGACATCACATTTATCCTATTGAATATAACATATTAGTATTATTCATTATTTTATTTGTGCATTGGTTCACGACAACTCTTACATGGTTAACATGTGCTGAGATTATCCGATAATTCCTTAATTAAGGATGTTGGGAGAAAGAAGCTAATGATATACGAGTAGTGCAAAAATTCTTCTTCAAAAAGATATTTTTGTCAAAGTAGTTATGATTAAATCTAAGTGCCTAAGTAAACGATATCTGTTAACTTTAAAAGACATGATAAGTAACTGTTCAACAGACAAATCAAATTTTTAAATTTGACTTCTTGTAAAATAATTTATAGAGTTTCTGTAAAGTTATATCAATTTTGAAAATTCTTGACAATCAACATCATCTAGATTCCCTTAAAACACCACGATTTTGAATAAGAGCCGTTCATGTCTACGTGAACACGTGTTGTATGGTAACATTTTCAATATTTTTAAATTATAGACCTTGCAAGGAAGAAACGAGGAAATGATGGATAAAAGCCTGTATTGTCAACAACGTGGCAAAAAAGCTCTGAATCATAAATTATAACATTTCTACAGTTTTGTTCTTTTAAAAAACAGAATCAGGAACTTAACAACGGAAACGCACAGCGAGAAGGCATACGCATTGATTTATTGTTTTGTCTGGGATGATTAAGTAATATTAATAAACAAGTCTGTTTTACTATTCTCCTTTTTCTTGACATTGGTTTTGTACAATTTAAATAAAAATCTTAGCATGAATTTTTTTTATTATTGTGGGTTAGTAGACGATCTTTCTGATGCTATAGGCAAAATTTCAAAACTAACAACGTTTCACATTGACTTTTTTATTATACTTTATTCTTAATTTCTTATCACTTTTCATAACTTTAAGGTTATAATGTTCGTACTTTATTTTTAGCTTTAAAGCGGCGTTTCGTGCAAACTTTTAACAAATATGTTGGCTATTAGAATATCTAAATTTAGTTGATGATTATTACATTGACATGCGTCAAAATCATTCCTATGATAAACGCAAATGGATGAATAGAATATATCTTTAACAGATGCATGTGTAATCCGATGCTATGACCGCCAGAGGTAAAACAAGACATTGGGGTAGATACAGTGTTACCATAACCCGAAAAATCGCAAAGGGGAACTATTGAAATTAGGGGTTGATAAATTTTAAGAAGGAATATTAAGATTGACATTGCTTGGTCATGAAAAGAAAATATCAAGACAAAATACAGAATTATTAAGATAAACATTTTGTACATAACACGAATAAAGACGATTTTCAGTATTGTGCTTGTATAAAACGGTGTTACCTGGCTTTTAGATATCGGTTGCCAAATTACCTGTATCCAATATAAGGTGTTTTGGGGCTGTTTGGCGAATAATTGTTGGTCATTTCAAGATACATGCTGTTTTTCTTGGGTATTTGCATGATGTACTTACCAATATATAGTTGTATGTACGTGCCTGTATTGAAGGGTGTGTTACATGAATGTGTTTACTGTGTTATGTTTTACAGATACCCGCCCAGCGAGCAAATTTGACAGTTGTTGTCAGGTATATTGTACTACTAAAAATACTTTGTGGAAACCAATTTAAAAGTGTTTGGAATGCTTTAATGTTGAATTGATCTATTATTGTTTTGTAATTTAAAATTGATTGTTAAATATTGCACGCACAAACTGTTACAAAACTGAGGTTTTCTCAGCTCGTTTTGAAGAAAAAAGAAAAACCATATTGCGTAAAGCTGCCATTTTTATGTACACGAAAAACCCATCACTACTTTATGTTGACATTTTAAACGTCTTTGTATTTGGAGTTATGCTTCTTCAGAATATTAAATCCATCAGATTGATCATATCAGTATAACGTTGTAAATATAGCAAATTTGATATTAAACTGATTCAAAAGTTTATTTATCATTTCCGTATTCATATTTGTTCTTTAAAAAAATCAAAAGCTGAACTTTATTTATTTTATCATACTAGTTGGGCAGTCATTTTGACGGAGAGATACATTTTGTATTCGGAAAATATGAATATTTTTATGAATTGACATAACAAATTGTCATCGTGAAGGAATAACTTCACAAGTTGTTTTATGATATTGTTACTTGTTCTATACATTTTCATATTAAACTTCATGCGATATTGTCTTTGATTAACAAATGATTAGTTCACAAATTAATCATGAAGTCATTTTTCTTAGCGTAGGTTAATGGATACTTAATCATATGTAGGGTTTTGAAACCCATATGCTCTCGTTACAAGACCGTTTAGGTTTCTTGTAAAACAATTTATAGAGTTTGTAAAATTATATCCATTTTGACAATTTTTGGCAATAAAACCTCGTCTAGACTCAATAAAAACAACACGATTTTGAATAATAGCCGTTCTTGTCTACGTGATCACGTGTTGTATGGTAAAGTTTTCAATAGTTTTAATTATAGACTTTGCATGAAGAAACGAGGATATGATGGCTTCAAGCCTGTGTTGTCGACAACGTGGGAAAATAGCTCTGAATCATAAATTACAACATTTCTACAGTTTTTGTTCTTTTAAAAAACAGAATCAGGAACTTTACAACGGAAACGCACAGCGAGAAGATATATACATTTATTTATGTTTTTGTCTGGGATGATTGAGTAATGTTAATGAACAAGTCTGTGTTACTGTTCTACTTTTTCTTGACATTGTTTTAATAAAACTTAAAAAAAAAAAACCTTTCTTAGCATGGATCTGTTTTCTTATTGTCGGTTAGTAGACGCATTTTCTGATGCTACAGTCACAATTTCAAAACTAAGAACTTTTCACATTGATTTTTTTAATTATACTTCATTTCCTATCACTTTTCATAACATTTAGTCTATAATTGTCGTACTTTATTTTTATTCTTAAAGGAGCGTTTCGTGCAAAATATTCACATTTAGTTGATGATTATTACATTGACATGCGTTAAAAATCATTCCTATGGTTATTGCACATGGCCGAATCAAATACATTTTTAACAGATACATGTGTAATACGATGCTATGACCGCCAGAGGGAAAACAAATCATTGGAGAACATACAGTGTTACCTAAACCCGCAAAATAGTAAGGGGAACGATTGAAATTAGGAGGTTAATACGTTTTAAGAAGGAATATTAAGATTGACATTGCTTGGTCATGAAAAAAAAACAGTTTCAATATGAACTACAGAATTATTAAGATAAACTTTTGGTACACTAATGGAGACGATATTTCAGTATAATGCTAGTATAAAACGGTGATACTTGGCTTTTAAATATTGGTTGCCAAATTACCTAAATCAATTATAAGGTGTTTTGGAGATGTTTGACAAAAAAATAATTGTTGATCATTTTAAGATACATTCTATTTCCTCTTGGGTATATTAATGATGAACTGATCAATATATATTCGTACGTACTTGCCTGTATTGAAGAGTGTGTTACATTAATGCGTTAATTGTGTAATGCTTTACAGATACCTGCCCAGCGAGCATATATATCCAAGTTGTTGTCAGTTATAAAATGTATTACTAAACATATTAACAATTTCGTGAAAAGCCAATTTTAAAGTGTTTTGATTGCTCTTATGTTAACTGTTACAATACTGGGGTTTCTTAGCTCGTTTGAAAAGGAAAAAAAAAAGAAGAAAAAAACATTTCAGCTATACTGCGTAAAGCTCCTATTTACACGAGAAACCTATCAATACTTTAATCATGACAACTTCTGTGTATTAGGAATTTTTTTCTTTCGAATACTTAATCCAACAGATTGATCATATCAGTATAACGTTGTAAATATAGCAATTTGGATATTGAACTTATTCAAAAGTTTAATAATCGTTTCCATATGCATATTTGTTCTTTTAGAAAATCAAAACTGATTTTTTTATTTATTTTTTATACTTTTTTTTATGTTTTTATTGTACTAGTTCGGCAGTCATTTTGACGGAAAGATAAATTTTGTATTCGGAAAATATGAATTATTTTATGAATTGAAGGAACAAATTATCATCGTGAAGGAATAACTTATCAGGTTTGTTTTGAAATTGTTACTTGTTTTATACATTCGCATTATAAATTTTATCAGATATTTTCTTTGATAAACAAATAATTAGTTCACAAATTAATCATAACGTTATGTTTCTTAGCATAGGTTAATGGATACTTAATCAGATGTAGGGTTTTGAAACCCTTATGCACTCGTGACAAGACCGCTTAGGCTTTGCACTCAATATGGACGAGAAACTTGTTGTATTAAAAACAGAATTGTATGAATTTGAGATATATTTAAGTTATAACATTTAGACATTTCAATATGTATATGTATTTTGTATGTTTCAAAGTTCTCTTCCAAAGATATTCGTCTTGATTTTAAATAGTTTAGCCTCTAAAAAGACATGTAAAAGGTATATGGTCTGTCTAGTAAAATTCTGTTTTAGATTTGCCATTTACGTGTTTGTTTGATTCTCAAAAAATCAATGATGTAATTCATAATTGGGTATCAACAAATGATACAGAATGGACAGTACGAATAGTGGGGCTATCAGAAGAAAATATAAGGGCAAGATAATAAATGCAATAAAGTAATAAAGAGAAATAATGCTCGATAACGCACAACATTTAAAACAAAAATATCTAAGTTTCAAATAAGTTACAGTTGAATAGAGCGGATAGCTCACCAATCGTAATATTCTCTACAAATACTCGAGGGTAACAAGTCAGCGCAGGTGGCCCGTTGTTATATTTTATATGTAAAAAAAAGTAAGTTTTTAATCTGAAGTTAATGAAATACTGAGTTCCAAATTGTAAATCAGTGGAAACAATATACAAGTAAAACAAAATAATTCAATTTTACTTTGGAGAAGTTAATTTAATTGTATTAATATTTTAGAGACTTACCCGAAAACCATTTGAGTTTAAAAGCAGCAACACCGCAAAGACGAAAATATATTTGCTTCGAAGTTCGGCCATTGATCCAAAATGAAATAGAGAAAAAGGGGTGCACGAAATAAAGGAGAGACTTGCTGACCTTCTGAGACAGTGACAGAAGTAATGCACGTGAAATCGTTACCCAAGGAGGGACCTTCATACGTACGGATGTCCATTTACACCATGTAATTTAACAGCTGGTCACATTAAGCTCCACAGTCTATGTTATGCAATCTGGTGTGTCTCATATCGACATCTGTTATATTATGTAAGTGTCATTATTATTATTATAAGATCAATATGTGCTATATTTTACTTAGAAGCTCTTTTATCTCGAATTGTTAGTTAGAATTAAAGAACTCGCAATTCAAACACAAGGAAATGATAAAAATGGTTGTATACATCTCACACAATAAATGTCAAATTATCTGTATTTTGAACCATTACTGGATTAAATGACTATATTTTCATGTCTTAAGCTTGCCACATATGTTAACGAGTTAACAAATAATAAGTGGAATAGAGAAGGTGAATGACAAGCACTATGAACTATGTTTGTTTGTCGTTTAAACCTTTCTACTGATATGGGACATCATGTATGCAAAGGACGCTTACAACGTATTAAAATACTTTAACACCAAATTGCTCGGAATCGTGACATATCAATATCTAACAGCACCTTCCAGATATGAGACGAATCACATGAATAGTTATTTCTGCTGGCATATCAAGGAAATATAATAATTCTATTCCACGATGTGGTTTTGTTTTTATTTACTGGGGTGTTAACAATTATCAATAATTTGGTTAAATCAACAACAATCATATTGTTTTTCCACCCAATATTAATGGCTCGTTAAGTAACTAATTACTGTTCATGTCCTATAAAACATGTTTTGAACACAAAATATTAATTACTGATAATTACTGATACACGGTTGTGGGACATAACAGTAGTTGCTGTGCCAACCTTTGGGTGCGAGTTCTTTAATACGTGATTCTAAAATGAAGTCGTTTCTAGTCGTTTTATGCTATCAGTAAGCATATGGGTATACTGGAACATGGCCTTTCTTTGTTCTCGGCATGACGAATTGGCGTAATTTAAAGGGAGTTGAGAACTGGAATCAAACGGTACAGTACCAACTTTACTTCAAACATATTTCTAGTACAGTAATTACTTGTGCCACCTAGTGCCAAATATTACTACTGTTTATGTCCCATAACCGTGCATCAATAATTGTTACTTTGTGTTCGTAACAAGGTAACATGTGTTACAGGTGGCACCAGTAGTTAGTGGACTAGTTATGGGTATCGGCTGTTATTTAACATATTAGTATATTATTTGTTACAATATCACTCATGCAGTAAACTGTTCAAATGATACAATGGACTTT
>JAIPMN010050483.1:0-10690 GCA_020650975.1 Apostichopus californicus
ATATAATAACTATTAAAAACAATAACTAAGTGGCTTGGCAATATAAATGCTGACATTTTTCACGATACGTGGAGAGATATTGTCACAGCCGGGTGAACACGTTGATTTGGAATCATTCAGTGTATAAAGTTAACTCACTGGCTTAAATGTCATCATCATTATTGCTTCTTGCCATTTCTTTCATTCAGATCTTTGCTGCGTGTGCTGATTGATTATCCGATATGGAACCAGGACAATTGTTTGTGTATTTCATTCTCGTATTGAGTTTTTCAGTCGAAATTGAATCACTGCCTAGTAAGTTACTTATAGTAATATTGGAAATCATCATTAAGTTTTTATTCTTCTTTTTCTTACCACTAGCTGTATTAGTAATTCAAAAGAAGCCGTATTCGTATCTCAATTGTGTTTTTAAAGAGTATTTTGGTTCAGTTCTTTTAGTAAAACTATTTTATAAGTAAATGAGGAAAAAATCGTTAAAGTGTTATAAAAACTGCTTTCCCTAACATGATAAAACGGAGATACACGTACAACAAGAGATGGTTTGATAAAGAGTATATGTAGCAGGCTGATCCTAATCAAACTATTATAGTAGGAAAATTGATTTAATGATTAATTTCAAGTACCCAGGATATTTCAAGCACTCAATACTACAACAGCTAAGTATGTAGTTTTAACTTTCATCTGTGTTTAAAAACCTTGAAAAGAAAATATTTTATGAAGGCATGACTGTACATCAATTTTTTGTTTCTATGATGTCATACAAATCTGTCGACTGATCTTTTTTTTATATTTATATCGCCCAAAATTTATAAATTACAACTTCTCATTTAAATTTAAAGTACCCTTCGAAAACAAAACGTCTTTAAAATATGGAACTTGTCAGAAAAGTGCAGTTTACATATTTTTAGTTAGTTGGCCAAACACATATTTAATTCCTCATTCCAACCAGTTTTGACACAGTTTACCTTTGATAGTGTGTTATCCGAAACATTTTAACCCAACGGAAATAATAAAGATATTTTCATTTCTATTTTCAGATTTATGTGACTTTGAAAATCAATATCTAAACTCTTTGAAAGAAGGTAAATGACATCCTGTAATGTATAGTCTATATATTTCTTTCATCACTCATGACGTTCTTAAGCTAAATTGCGCTCAAACGCAGGTAGAATAAAATAATTCAACCGAATTGATGCATTTGCCACACTCTTGATCAGTATTGATCTATGTAATGGACACCGATTAATGCCACGAAATTTAGAATATTTCACGATCAATCATGGTGATTTCTACCCTTAGAAATTCGTTTATATCGATTTTTCATTTTCACACAAAACAGTAAAACCTCCATTTTTTGCGTCGAAGGTGCCAATTTATTGTGTTATCATTTAACGGTTAAGAAATAAAAAGACCCTCGAAAATACAACCTGTTATTAAGCACTAACACGAAAAAATCAACAGACATAATTTTGTTTTCAAAATTCAAAATGAAGTTATTGCACAAAGCTTGCAGTTCTTCATTTGAATAAATTGCAGTTCTATTGCAATAAATTGTTAATTACCTGGCAATTAGAAGCAGATACATATTATGGAATTGACAACATAGATGGTTAATAGTCTTTGAGATCCATGATTGTAATGTCTCTTCAGATGTGAGGAGAGATGTGGCAATATCATCTTCTGAGAAAAGCGAGACGACTTCTGCACTTATCACTACACCAGGTATAAATTAATGATTAGCATTGGTTTATTTATATTTACCTCATATCACGTGAATATATGGTATATGTCTTACACTGGTACAAAAACACATTAATTATCAATAATTTTAATTCTTGTTAGCAGGTAGTCTATTATTTGCTCATACACAATAATGTTGTTAATCCTTTGTGCAACAAATCATTTATTAGACAAAAGAATGTATTTTGTCTACTATCATTGTTTTGTAATTTAGTATATCGAAGCTTATTTTCGGCTCCCTTATCCGAACAAGTTACATATATATGTATAAGGTATATTTCTTCTTTCAGCATAATAAAACGGTTATGATCCTTGTGTGTGAGCTGAAACAACTTAATTATTTTCTTCTGATCTAACAGTAAGTTCCTCGATCAGAGTAAATTCTAACAAACCGATTCCATTCGATGAATGTTAATTGCGTGACAAATTTATATGCTTATAATACTTGCATATTCTGTTTGACTATAAGCAAGATTTCATTCAAATCTGCTAATATTTATCTTTATGAAAGTTCTTCGTTTATTTACTGCTGCTTGTGTTTTTTCTTCAGACATCGATCCATGTCCACCTAATCAAGTACAAAGTATTTGTAAATGTGAGGGTTCTTGTGCTAATCCGTCTTGCAACAGGACATGTACTGATAATACAACATGTGTGTGTCCTACTGGTTACTTGATGCATAATGATGATTGCGTCCCACTACAAGAGTGCGGTTGTTACATGAGGGATGAACAAACAGGGAACGACACGGTAATACCGGTAAGGAATTTAATTATATTTTATCTCTTTGACAATGTGAACCATATAGACAATGCTTCGTGTTGACCTAAGCAAAAATGCCTATACAATCCAGTAAAACAAACCATGCCAAATTTCCTTATATTACTCGAAAAATGATAAGATGAATAATTTGGCTAAGCAAAGAATTGTATAAATCATCTTTCTATAAGTGGATCATCCTTTATCCTCGTCGTAAAGCATTGTAAATATAGTTCTTATAGAGTCACTAGTTGTAAGACTGACCTGGTGTGCTCTTTGTTAACAATATATTTCACTGATGCAAAGAGTTATAATCCTAGACACCCCTAAAAGGTAAATTTCAGCACATTGTCACTTTATTCTTGTGATGACGTGACTTTAATCGCACGTGTCACCACCTTTTTAAGTTTATCAGGAAGCAGGATAGATTCTACACTGTTAGAATGATACAGCGATTCTCTGAAAATAATATCAGTAATAGCAATGTGACTCAAGATCGTTATTAGTCTCCACTGTCACGATCTGCAAACCAAATTGGACGATTGCTTGACTTTGAGGGCATGCTTCACAACATGTACAACATGTTTTACTTATACTTTTCAGGAAGGGGAAACTTACACCTCTCCAAGCTGTGATAAGACATGTATTTGCAAAAATGAGTACCTCATATGTAACGTCTCCGAAGGTTGTGATCCTAACGCAGATTGTGAATATAGGAACGACATACTACAGTGTTATTGTCGTCAGGGATACCTCGGAGATGGTCTGAAATGCTACTATTCTGATTGTACGCAATTGTTTAATGACGGAGAAAATGCCAGCGGTGTGTATGAAATAAAACCTACCAATTGGACTGGTCCTCCGTTTGAGGTTTACTGCGATATGACCAATGGAGGTGGTTGGACGGTAAGTCGGGCACAGCAATTTTAGAATGTGTCAAAATTAAACTGTCTGTTCCAGGTAAGTTTTTATAAAAATGTTATACTTTTTACGAGGAAAAGGAGAGCAAATGATATTTATGTAATGTGATGATTAAAAAAATTGTTTATTCTTACAGTAGTGTGCTCCTTCACATTTCCAGGTATTCCAACGACAAATGAACGACGATCAAGATTTTTATCTGTATTGGAGTGACTACAAAGCAGGCTTTGGTAATCTAAGTGAGAACTTCTGGCTTGGAAACGACAAGATCTACAGCTTGACAAATCAAAGACGATATGAGCTGCGAATCGACATGATTAATATTAACAGTGTTCCATTGTACGCCGATTATGATTCGTTTAGTATTACCGACGAATCACAAAAATATACTCTACGGCTTGGCAATTACGTTGGGGATGCAGGTATGTGTCAAACTTCCCCATTAGAGAAAAAATCCTCCATGAAAGATTTGGAATTGAGCTTAAGGGGTTGGAACTAACTTGACCGCTTTGTTATTTGCTTCTGAAAGAAAAACATACTAGGAGGGTAATAAGTGTGCTTGATATAACTTGAAGAACTTATAAAGCGTTTTGCGCGGACAGTGTTAGCACATAAGCCCTGCATGTTTGCCTTACTATTGTTGTTTGTATTGTTCACATTACCTTAGAATAGTTTTCTCATGATCATACGTAGAGCAGTTTAATAGATATATATGATGTGTGCGCATTTTGTTCTTACTTTCAAAAAAAGTTTCATTTTAAACTATACCATGAACAACACCGACCGAAGGTTTGTTCTTATGTTATCCGCAACCTCCTGCCATCCTTCTATCAGTAATAAAATAGAATTCCCCTCCGCCTCATAGTATGCCATAATCATGTTATCAAACAAAGACGGAACTGTTATTGCTTGCGTAATCAACATATTAGTATGAATAGCACCATGGTTTTGTAATTGACTTCCACACAAATATCACGTTATTGGCTTGACTGATTTATTCTCCACGATTTAATCCCCCCTGACCGTTTAATTTTCGTTTCACTTTTATGACTGGTTTGCTTTTGCCAATCTTTCCCTTTTTTATTTTTTTTTACTTCAAATTTATCCTGTTATAAACTGGAAAGTGAGACTGTGTGTATCACAGCACAACTTGCAACCGTATAGTATATGGAATCATCAATTTCATTTTAGCAACATTGTTCCCATTTTCTTCACATGTTAACAGGTAACGCGTTATCCTACCATAATAACTTCCCGTTCACCACGAGAGACAATGATAACGATGATACTGACTACAGTTCCTACAACTCGGACCAAAACAATTTAGGTGTTCAATTTCAAGGTGGATGGTGGTACAGACAGCGGGTAGATATCGATTTCTCTTCTCTCAACAGCCCCTATGGGACTGACAAGAAGTTTTGGTGGAGTCGTCCAGAATACCACCACGTAATCCGTTATTCAGACATGAAAATCCGGGCAATCGCTTAATTAATCAGAAAATAAGAAAGATCCTTAATTGCATGAGCACATCAGGCCTTTTCCCTTTACATGTCCGTTAATGAGGGTATTAATTAAAACTGTAGGCTTTGTTATATGTGACCTATTTATATTATATTTTATCTGCGGTAGTGGGAGGTTTCTTTACAGAAATAAAGTGATCATATATTTTTGGGCAATATGGTAATTTATTTTCTTTCATTAGCAATTGCGAACACACTAGTATAAGTAAATTTCGCTGGCATCTCTATTATTGCTGTATTTCGTGGCGTGCGTTTCTTTTACATTGTACTTCGTTATTTTAGATCGGTATACAAAATTGTACCAAATTATGACTATAAAGCACTAATTGAAATGATGTCAATATAAATAGTATACTATTCTCCCCTTATTTTCATACCGTTGAATTAATGTGTGTTGATTTGGTGTGTGTGTGTGTGTTTGTGGTTATATACAGTTATTGACGATGTTTATATAAAGTATCTCTTGGTATATCCTTCTTCAAAGTGGTCGAATATCTTGCCATTTTCTTCAAATGGTTCTGGCTTTTACAAACATTTCGTCCCTACTTTATTCTGATTTCATCACTCAATATATATGAAATAATCAGAATCATTTAAGACGTAATGTTTGATAAGTAAACTATTAGTAAGTTGACATATTAACTATTGATATATTAGAGAATATTTACTATTTGGTTATCGTTGATTGGTTGTGAATAAAAATAGTGTTAATGTTTGTTTCTTGCCACTATCTTTTTTTTCCTTAATGTTTTCTTAGTTATGATTGATGATTTTTTGCAATTCCACAAGCGGGAATATTAAGGCCTGGATTAGCTAGCTATTCTCAACAAAATAATTTTATAATAAAATTATAAAGATGATAAGAACAACCTCTAAATTGAGATTATTTAGTCGGTAATGGGTGGTTTGGTCATGAGAGCATAGTCCGTCGCTATTAGGCAATATCTGTATGTAAAGAATGGAAATCCGCGCCTTGAAACGTGTTAAACAGTCGTGGAACGAAGCCATTGGCTCTTGAGCGCTTATCCCCCTCTTTATATACAAGATGCTGTAATTAATAATGGTCATACTTTGAACTATATGCCCACCTTATAGAAATACCGTGAGAAAAACTGCCCACACGCCCACATGATATCAGTCTCATGTGGTTAATTCTTCACTTTTCTGAGTAACGTAGATCACTTAACCGAAACTTTCCATTATCATATACCCTTTCTGAACTTCAAACTTCCAAAAACCTAGCAAACATACGCCATTGGTATATTATCAGTTACTAGCACTGCTTCTTTGCCTTTATGTAAAAGAGAATAAATTAAAGTACAAATGGTGTAAAATAAGGAGGTTTAAAGGTGATACAAAACATATTAGAAATTCTTTGGTTAAATTTGGATATTACTCTGATCGAGCAGACGAAAGGGTTGGGTTCATTTTGTTCCTTTTCTAGCTCAAAATCTAAACTGTCATGATCAAGAAAGTTGCAAGTGCCATGACAGGTCAAGCACTCAGCAATCATGTGGTGGGTAGTGATAAGTGCAGAAGTCCTCTCGCTTTCTCGGTAGATGATGTTGCCACATCTCTCATCACATCTGAAAAGACATTACAATCATGGATTCATAATTTTTTGTAAACAAAATTATGTCTGTTGATATTTTGGAGGTACTGTTTAATAACTGGTTGTAGTTTGGTGGTTCTTTTGATCTTTTAACCGTAAACTGATAACACAATATATTTGCCACATTTGACGAAATAGCAAGGAGAACATGAATAAACGAACTTCTAAGAGTGGAAGAAACTATGATACAGATACAGATAAATACTGATCAAGATTGTGGCAAATGCATCAATTTAATTGAATTATTTTATTCTACCTGCGTTTGAACTTTGAACTGCGCTTGAGCGCAAATTAGCTAAAGAACGTCATGAGTGATGAAAGAAATATATAGACTATACATTACAGGATGTAATTTACCTTCTCTCAAAGAGCTAAGATATTGAGTTTCAAAGTCACATAAATCTGAAAATAGAAATGAAAATCCCTTTATTATTTCCGTTGTGTTTAAATGTTTCGGATAACACACTATCAAAGGTAAACTGTGTCAAAATTGGTTGGAATGGAATTAAATATGTGTATGACCAACTAACTAAAAATATGTAAACTACACTTTTCTGACAAGTTCCATAATATAAAGACGTTTTGTATTCAAAGGGTACTTGAAATTTAAATGAGTAGTATGATTTATATCTTTTGAGCGATATGAATAAAAAAGATCATTCGACAGATTTGTATGACATTATAGAAGCATATAATTGGTGTAAAGACGTGTGAAAAGGAATTGCTTCGGTAAAATCTTCGGTAAAATTAAGACTTTTTAAACACACATGGAAGCAAAAACTACATATTTAGCGGTTGTAGTACTGAGTGCTTGAAATATCCTGGGTACTTGAAATTAATCTTAACTCAATTTTCGTACTATATTAGTTTGATTAGGATCAGCCTGCTGCATATACTCTATATAAAACCATTTCTTGTTGTACATGTATCTTCGCTTTATTATGTTTGAGAGAAGCAGTTTATAAAACAACTAAACGACTTTACTTATAAACAATTTTGGCTAAAGCACCGAACAAAAATACTCTTTACAAACACATTGAGATACGAATACGTCTTCTTTCGAATTACTGGTGCAGCTAGTGGTAAGAAAAATAAAACACCAAAGGGTAATTTCCAATCTTACTATAAAGTGACTTACTACTCGCAGCTGAGATTTCGAGTAAATAACTCAAAATTAGGATGAAATACACAAACAGTTGTCCTGGATCCATACTGGATACTCAAATAGCACACGCAGCAAAGAGATGAATGAAAGAAATGGCAAGAAGCAATAATGATGATGACATCGATACATTATAACTTCAGCAGTTTACAAGCCAATGAGTAAACTTTATACACTGAAATGCTTTCCAATCACGACGTTTTCACCCGACTATGATAATATCTCTCCAAGTATCGTTTAAAAATGTAAGCATTAATATTTGCCAAGCTACTCAGTTTATTGATTTCAATATATTCCTGAGTCAAGGTTTATACCCTCCCAAGACTAAAATTATAAGACTACTTCCTGTGCCACAAGAGAGGTGATCGTCATATTATTTCTAAATATGGGCCGAGCAACATTATATCTTGTTTTTCTTTTAATCTTAAATATTAAATCTTAGTATCTATTTGTCAATTTCTCTTCACTATCTAATCTTATTATTTTATAGTCAGTTTGGTATTCTTACAGGGACATCTACTTATCTAGCTCTCCTCCCTTACACCTACACTCTTTCTTCTGCTTTCGAAAAAGGTCATTACATCACAGACATTTTCGATGATCTCTCGAAAGCTTCTGAGACCCTGAATCATAGTTTTCTCATTTCTAAGCTCGGGGTAAGAGGGCTACTTTGGCCATGGTACGTATAGTGCCCGATAACTGTTTCAAACCTTAATAATGCTGTCTGTGGAGGGCCTCGGGAGTCAGTTCTTGGTCCTCCTCTTGTTATCATATATGCAAACGATCTTTATCGTTCAAGTGATAAGATCTCAATGATTTGTTTTATTCACCCAACACTTACCTATTCTGTTGTGTGCCTGACCCATTGTCAATTACTGCTGGTCTTGAAAAAAAGCTAACAAACTTTCACGTAATGTGATAAATGAACTGCTCTGTAATGTTGGCTACTAGCAATAAGTCCACTCTTTCCAGTTGCAATGGACTTAATATCCATGCACAACAACCAAATCAAGTTTTCTTATGTTGCTAAATTCTAAGGTGGTTACATTGATAATATTTAACATTGGAAGCATCACATTGATTACGTGTGCAGCAAAGTCTCTAAAGATATTCTCAACCGACTGAGAATTACCTGCCAAACAGTTTTGTTATTCTGTCCCAGCCAACAACTATCCTTCGCTACTGCAAAAACTGTTATTGCTTAAAAAAAGGGTAGTGCGAGCTCCTCTTTTTCTCATAGTAATACTCTTCCTTTCAAACTCAACACTCTCAATATTTATCATATCAACACACATATTTTCGTTATCTTTATGTTCCAGTATTGTAATTAATTAATTCTACATAAGTATTTCACTAGATTAAACGATCTTTCGACATTCATTTAAATCGTTTCAATTCAACTTAGCATTGTATCTGCTTCAAGAACTGTCCTAAGATATGGGATTTTAGCTTTAAGTGACCGTCTCAAGTCTACACATACCATTGCTAACTTTAATACTTTAATACTCTTTTGATTGCTAAATATTCATAAAGTTTCTTGTCTTTCTCCCGCCTTATAATTTTATAGTTAACTGTAGCCTGGTTCCGTGTGGATACTTAGTGGAGTGTGGAGGAGTGGGACCTTTGTTTTCTCTGTCAACTCTTACTCAGATATTTTTCAAAGTATGACACAGTTAGAACAGGCGAGATGTGATTATCATAGAATAGTTTATGTTCAGTTTGTTAGACCTATATACATCAAAATGTCTGATTATATTTTGTTAGTCGTTCTTTCTTATTTACATTATAGATCTTGAAAATGATGAGATCATATTATGATGATAGAACTTGGGAATACATAAATACATGGTACCTTGTGGACTTGTGGACTTGTGGACTTGTACTCGTGCTCAGTCATTCGAAGTAAACTGGCGATCAATAACACAATCTACCTTCGTACTAGCAAAACGAGAAGAAAGATGTCAAAATGTTTATAGGCATTGATAACTTGAACGATGCATAATAATTAATACAAATCATATGTATATTGACGTATGCTGAGAACTGTTCTATTCCTTACCTTGTTTACTTCTACTGCGCTTTCTTTCCATTTTTTATCGATTCTTCACATTTATATATATATTTTTTCGTGAATTCTGTTGATTAGTTTTGTGAAAATCCTGACAAAGAAGGTTAGAAGAAAGGGTTCCTTTCACAATCGTTTTCGTAGTATATGAAGCGAGCGATAGATTTTCCAAATTTAATATAATCTTACTGCCGTTATGACAAGAACTTCACAAACATGTATTTGAAAATATTGACTTGCCTTTTAAAGTTCATTGTGTTATTAATTATTAGAATTATATTTGTTTAAATTATTATTTCTTTAAAAAAATTTTTCTACAATTCCTGCAAGTATAAATGAAATTTAATATTAAAAAGAAAATATTCCCGGGGCAATTTTTTCTCATTTAGCCTTTCCGTAGAGTATCGCATAATACATCACATTACTGTAAAAACACAGTTCTCTGCTTCTTATTTTATCTTCCGTTATGATATATTTTAATACTTCGTCATTTGTACAAAATGATGTGGGATAACCGACACTTGTTCAAGTTTGCGTGAAAATGTTGAGCCTTTATGAAGGTAACAAGTATTGAAACATGAACATATTTCCAAACGTGCCATTTATGAGTTCGCTCAGATTTAGGGAGTAATGTTTTCAAGTGCTGTTTTGTACAACAACACGGCAGGTGTCTATTGATAGAAGTGCAATCAGCGTCCATGGCCTAGTGGTTAGGGTGTCCGCATATAAAGCGGAAGGCCCGGGTTCGAATCCCGGTGGAGGCTGGAAGTTTTTTCTGTTCTGTTCTGGATTTTCCTACTGACTACAATTGCAACTATATATACACACACACACGCACCCATGTTTGTATTTCATTCCAACCGAGGACCCCATTGTATTTTCCATTGTTCAAATCCACACACATGCATATA
>JAIPMN010050484.1:4564-15373 GCA_020650975.1 Apostichopus californicus
CCCCCGCCCCCCGCCCCCACCCCCAATAAGTCAATTAAAACATGTTCTGTTATGTAGGTTCATACAAACAAAAAGAGTACCCATGGATGACATTTTACACCACTTGTCCTTTGAAAAATCTCAAAACATGTGATTTGATGCCATGAAACAAAATTTGATGCTCTCCTATTGTCTTACACCTGGATGAACTGACCTGATGGTCTGTGACTGGTTAGACTATATAATCCAGTCATTTTAATTGATGAACCTCAGCTGTTTAAAACGTTGTCTCTCAACAATGAAACTGTTACAAAAATAACGCTTGTGACTGAAAGCACCGTTTTGTGGACAATTTACGATAAGTTCATAGTTCATATATCTTGCGAAGACTTTGGAGTTCCGCTTGACTTTTAAGCAGCAACCACAGCAAACCCCCCGTTTCTGCCCACCTTTCCTGTTATTTGTTCTTTTTATTTTGCTTGGTTTTCCCCCTTTTTTTCAATATTGCTTTTGTGCTTCTTTCGTTTCTTTCTTTCTTGTTATTTTTTTATTATTAATTTTTTTGTACTAGAAAAAATTGGTTAACTTAAAAGAAACAGCTATATGATTGTTATCACAATAGATTCTTTAGTTTTACAATAGATTGAGATTTATCCAATTAAATATGAGTAATACAGGGCTTGGCTTAGAATGACAACTAAATTCAGCAGACAACTAAATTCAGCTTTAAAGGGTGACTTACAATAATACTAAGTCCAGAGGTCTTTTTATATGAATGATAGATATAACCCCAACAACAATATCAAACAAGACAATTCACCAAGGTATAATATTATATACATATCTGATTGACGTCGTGAGAGCAAATGACAATTGAAACTTAACCCACAAGCCCTCAAAATTTCTAACAATTCAAACAAAGTTGTGACTAGATTCTTTTCAGTCAGAATTTTAGTCTTGATATATGTCGATAAAGGAAACATTGCGTGCTGGAAAATCGGAAATGACTCTAAATGCGATTTCAACTTTCCAAGGAATGCTCCTTTAAGGCTTAAATTGATGATGAGACTTCTGCCCCCCCCCCCCCCCGCCCCCTCAGATGTGAATCCATTGTTTGTTAATTTTAATAACTCAACCAAACTCAGTTCTTTAAACTTGACATAGACCCCAAAGCATCCTTAGAAGACACTCAACACCATAAAATTCTTGAAAGTTTCATAGCAAAAACTGATGAGATTTTTTTTTTTTTAAAAAGATATTATTTTACAAATTTCAGTTTGGTTTTAGCTTTTAGGGAGCATCTCTTAACATGTTATATGCTTTACTTGAAATTGTGAAAAACTTATCTCTCCCGATTGGATAAATGGAAACAATGTACTAGGACTTCAGTTAGACTTGAAGAAAGCACTTGACACAGTCTACCATGCTATTCTCTGAAGAAGCTGTTACAACTAGGGTATCTGTGACAAGGCTTATGGTATTCTTTCAAGTTTTTGAGCAACAGAAAACAATGTACTTTAGTTAATAATACTTATTCGCTTTATATTAATGTCACACTGGCATACCACCAGGTTCTGTTTTGGGACCTCTCCTTTTTCTTATTTACGTTAATTACGTTCAAAATGCTGCACCCAACGTATCATCTCGTCTCGTCGCTGACGATACAAACGTCTTCCTAGCTATAACAAAGACTGTGCGAAATTAATTGAAATGGTCATTGAAACTCTAAGCCGACTGGAAATTTGCTTTGAGACTTGAGTCAAACAAACTTACTCTTCACATTCGGAAAAACCCCTTACACGATCTTTCATGTGAGTGAAATATAATAATAATAACAATGGACACTTTGTATAGCGCCGGTATCGGCTCGAAGGTGCTCATGGCGCTTAATAACCATGTTCTGAGAGCTTTTGCTTTAATGGTACCAGGATTAGCAAATCACCTTTCACAAAGTACTTAGGTTTGACCACTGACGTGAATTTTACGTGGAAGAATTCTCCACGAGAATTTTACGTGGAGAATTTTATGTGGAAGCAGCATGTGAATGAATGACGTAAATCCCTCCTTGAGTATATTGGTATCTTCTATCACATATGTAACATTCTCCCATGCAGTTGATTACTGCAATATAGATTTATTACTCGTTTATTAATTCTAGGCTTTCTTATGCTATCGAAGTTTATGGCACAGCCTGTGCTACTGTCCTAAAACCTCTCCGGACTAATAATAATAATAATCATCATAATAAATGCAAATTTATATAGCGCCAATATCCAGAGGAAAACCAATGCTCAGTGGCGCTAGTACTCAGGGAAGGCAGTCAAAAGTAGAAAAGTTTTGAGTCTGTTTTTGAAAATGTTAATGTTGGGTGCCGACTTGATGTGCAGTGGAAGTGAGTTCCAAAGAGTAGGAGCGGCATTAGAAAACGATCGTTGACCAAATGACTTGAGCTTCCACTTAGGTACATGGAGCAGTAGCTGATTTGAGGATCGGAGAGAGCAGGTGGTGGTCTTCTGACTGATCATGCTACTCATGTATTCTGGTGCTAATCCATGCAGGGCTTTATATGTGAGCAGGATGATCTTGAAATTTATCCTGTAGGAAACAGGTAACCAGTGCAGTTGCCGAAGAATAGATTACTCAAGCTGCTCACAAAGAAAGCCAAACGGTATATGACTGATCAGTTGTTCTTGGATTACCACCTTTTCAAAAATCAAAGATATTCACATCATGTATTGTATGGGAGTAATTGTATTTAAATACTGCCATGGTTTGTTACCGGCCGTACTGGCTAATGTAATTAAACCACCTAATATGTAAAGAGAAATCCCAACGCGCACTCGAAATCATAATTTCTTTCCTGTTACATGGCATAAAGCTGTACTTGGCACGTGACTTCTCCATAATTATTGTTATAATATTTGGCACAACCTTCCACCAGATGTACGATCCAGCCCTTCGCTTGATTCCTTTCAAAAGAATCTCCAATCTTTTCTTATAATCAGTTATCATTTCTAGGTTCTAGACAGTCAATCTAATTGCTCACTAAAACCTGACAAGTTACTATTTCTTTCCTCCCTGACATTTTCATCCTGTTTGTTTAGTTTATTTCACGGTCACTAGCTTTGATGAATGGTATTGTATGTGTTCATAACGTGTAATATTAATTAATTCTTTGTTAAAAACTCCTTTTGTCAGTGAGTTATGTACATATAAGAAATAAATTGAATGGAATGGAATTGAACTGAATTTGAGTGTGTTTTTTCAAAAGTATTGTATGTGTCCATAACGTGTAATATTATTTGATTCTTTGTTAAAAGCTACTTTTGTCAGTGAGTTATGTACATATGAGAAATAAATTGAATGGAATTGTATTGAACTGAATTTGAGTGCGGTTTTTTTCAAAAGTCTACGATACCGTCTATATATACCGGTCGACAGAACAAAATAATTACTAATAATTTACAATTCACAAAACAAGACAGAAACTATTTGGAGAGGTAATATGAACTTATTGATCACAACAAAATATAACAAAAAATGCACTTTGGATGACGTAGAATACTTGGGGTCATGCACGCAATATCAAAGGTCTTTCTAGTGTTTGCAAAAATTCTTGGCCAGAATCCAAAATAAAGCTGTAAACAGATCACTTGTCACTTATTAAATCTCATAACAAAATTTGAAAAAGACATATCTCAAATTATCAGATAAAATGCAATCGGAACCCTGTCAATAAACTGATGCTGCAAATCGGTTGTGTAGGCCCTTCTGTACCAAAGACTACACATCTTGTACGTATAGTCTTTGACTGTACCAAGAGCATGCACAAGGGTTCTCAGGCCTTTCAAAGAAACTGTTATATGTGTGGAGAACCTCGAGTACTGTATTTTTAGTTTATAGCAAAGAAATCGAGGCAAAGCTGCATGAAAACCTTGGTTGTCCCTGTTTTAGATTATGGTTTACCTGCCTGGGGACCCCAGAATCTGACTCATGAAGGTAGACTGGAGGGGGTCCAGAGGAGTGCAACTCGTTTTATTAGGACAAAGGAGACAGGAAATGGAGTTTAGTACTCATTTAAGTTTTCTTGGTTGGTATTCTTTTACTTATCGTTATAAACTTCTCTTGGTTCTTTCTGTTACAAAGTGCCATTAGGTCAATTTTCTTGTTCTGCTATTGAAAACATCACTGTAAATTCCCGCCACACTGAGAATTTACTTTTTAATCATGCTTTTGCAAGAACAAATGTTTTGAAAATGAATTTTTGGAACCAATTTCCTAGGATTTGGTATTAACTTCCCCCTGAGACCAGAAATTTGCTCTTGTGTGGTTCCTACCAGTCATTTGTGTGCAATAATAAGGAACATTTCTTAGCTTTATCACAAGTGTAATTTGTCAATTTTAATTCTTTTATTTCTTATGGCTTTATTTGTGAATATTATATATTTATTTTAGTTCCAAGTCTCTTATTGTACAGGCCTCCAGGCTACAGGAATTTGGTTTCCTTTTGTAAAATCCTGATCCGCTTTGTGTTTTCATACTTTGTTGTTTGTATACTGTCTTGGATCAAATATGTAATGAAAATGAAAATGAAATGATCTTTTCACAAATTTTGATGTAGAATTCAGCATTTTTGACTCTCAGTTCTGACCAGTCAGTGAATGACAAAATGGTCATCAAACGTTTCCCGTGTACTCAAAGTTTCATCTCTGTTCATTGCAAATCTGTTGCCTGTTTGGTAGACGCGTCTCCAAAGACTAAACAGGTGCTGCTTTGATTTGTTTAATGATAGCATAGTATTTTGACTTTTTTTTTTTTTTTTTTAACCTTACTGGAAAAAAATTGGAGAAGAATGTGTCCATTAAAGCAGATCATGATGCAGTAGACACACAGAGTATACAGCGATCTTTATTTATTGGCTACGTCAAAGGCTTTTACAAAACGAAATCAACTTTATGACTTCAGCCAAAATATGTCATATTTTAGGATGTTTTTTTTTTGCTTTTCTGAAAAACTTTCATTCACAAGTTTTGTCAAGAATTATCAGCCTTCACACAGCTTTTATTGGTTAATGCAGATAAGTGTGTGTTCACACAGCTTTTATTGGTTAATGTAGATAAGTGTGTGTTCACACAGCTTTTATTGGTTGATTTAGATAAGTGTGTGTTCACACAGCTTTTATTGGTTAATGTAGATAAGTGTGTTCACACAGCTTTTATTGGTTAATGTAGATAAGTGTGTTCACACAGCTTTTATTGGTTAATGTAGATGAGTGTGCATTCACACAGCTTTTATTGGTTGATGTAGATAAGTGTGTGTTCACACAGCTTTTATTGGTTAATGTAGATAAGTGTGTTCACACAGCTTTTATTGGTTAATGTAGATAAGCGTGTTCACACAGCTTTTATTGGTTAATGTAGATGAGTGTGCGTTCACACAGCTTTTATTGGTTGATGTAGATAAGTGTGTGTTCCCACAGCTTTTATTGGTTAATGTAGATAAGTGTGTTCACACAGCTTTTATTGGTAAATGTAGATAAGTGTGTGTGACATGTCGTCAAGCGAGATCGCATTCAGACGTTACCAACTGAATGGTAGAATTCAGGTGCTCAGTCGTTATTTGTCGTACGTGCATTTTTGACACACACCATGTCGTTTGTTTCTTTACCATTATACTTAAGCTCCATTATTTTGAACTTGCGGGTTTCGTATTACACGTGAATCTCAAATTTTTTGATACTTCTCTGCAATTCAATCGAAAATTACCAATTTTGGAATCGCATTTTGAAGCGAGTCCATACTTGTATTCTAGTATAGTTGCATGTACTCTGCTGCCACCATTGATGTTTCAGTCATTATCATGTGTCAGGATTTTATTTTGTTCCATAAAGACTAGTATCGAGGTAGTATCAAGTGAAAATCTTGCACTCGATCCAGATATGACCTAAAGCGATCCAGATATGATCTAAAGCGATCCAGATATGATCTAAAGCAAACTCACCATGAACAGGAAGACCGTAAGGCTTGTTTACTACGACGACATCACCTGCAGAGATAAACAAAGAAAAACCGCATGTTACCGCATGTTGCTCGTGATTGTCCATTAATGGTGATATAAATTTCTGTGATTCAAAATGTTTGCGTATGGCTTGGTACGGTTTTACTGGTTTTGTTTCAGGTCTTCAGAATTTCAGGTCTTCAGATGCTGTATCGTATGAGGACATTGACTTGGAGCAGGAATGGGAAAATTCAATCTCCTGCCTTGTAATCCTCTGAACACTCCGTGGAAAAGACAGTATGTGTTATAACCTGATGTCAGTTCCACTGTTAATCCTGACATGAATAGGATTCTAAAATGGTGGTTTATTAACCCAATTGGTATTGAATTAATTAATTGATTATTGAATTAAGGTACTTAAAATATTAGCATGGTAAATTTTTAACTGAAGAGTGATCGTCCAAGACGACCAAATTTTGTTTTGAGAAAACGAAAATCAGCTTTGGTAGTTGTCCGGCGCACGTGTAGTTGTTCGCATCAAATTCAGATTGCATTGCAGCTAAATAGTGCCCTCAAATCAGGGGCATAAATCAGGGGCATAGATACATTGGTATTGCTGTCTGTCACTTTTGAGAATAGTAATATAAAACTAAAATAGTCGTAGGCCTACGATCCAACCGAATGCGAGTTTTACGGTCAGTAGCTGGTGTTCTATTTGCCAAACCTTCACATCACTCCTACAATTCTACAATTGGTCATTCTTGGTCATTTTGCAACATTTTCTGCGGACAATCAAATTTGCGGTTCGGACAACCCAAAAAAAGGAAGACCTGGTTGTCTGAGTGACAACTAGAAGAAAATTGCCCTGATTAGCACGGTCACATGATCCATTCTTCTGGGTCTACCCTAGCCTTGTAACGTTCTTGCACTGCGCCCCCCCCCCCCCAACGACACCCCCTCTGAAGTGAATCCAACTATACAAGTATCTCGACACCATGAAAAGGTTTGGCTCTGATATCTAAAGCACCAGCACAGAAACCATGGCATGCAAATTGCTTGTGCAGGGTAACATCAAATGGTTTTCTCTCTGTAAGAATTCACTGCCCTAAGGGTGCATTTTGCTGATCATAAAATTACTGAGCTGTTATGTCCCTTACAAACAATGGTAACAAAACTATAACAACTGATGCATTAGGTTGTCATTATTTGTATTTGTACAAATAACAAACTTTGAGGACTTGATAATATGAATACAAAGTCCCCACATTTACCCCATTTGGGAGTTCTTCCCCTTTTTAGTTTAATTGCTGTCTATATTGTACAAACAAAGATTTAATAAATATTAATCATAATTATTTAATATTTAATAAGAATTAATCAAGGTATGTGGCAGAACATGCTCAATTGCTATGAAACCCATCTCCTTTCAGAACGAGATCCTCACGGTCACCCTACAGCGGCATAGGAGGGTATTAAAGGGTGTGAAGACTCGCGCAAAAAGAAAGGTCTAATGCCATTAATTTGACCTAGTTTTGAATGAGGTGTAACAGAAGTGTTAAACATCACCGTCGATCCCAGAAAAATACACACACAGCTTGCTACCGTCGGTAATTAGACACTAGTGTACAGTCAGTACATACAGCTGCGGTCAATACCCACAGCGCACAGTATACAAACGATACAGCGATGTACATCTCAAGTCCAGCTAAAGATAACAAGGTATCACGTTTCATTACTGTCTGCATTTTGTAGCGACACTAACAAAATGTCACTTGCAAGCAACAGAAAGTTAACTTTTTCAGATGGCCGCACGCAGTTTGGGGCGAGTCTTCAGTGCCTTTAAATGATAGGGGGTGCATAACACTACTGTTGGCTGGGGTTACAGAGGGGACACTGTTAAAAGTAGTTAACAACTCTGGTAGGATCAATGAAGCTTATGCTGACAGCATTTTCAGATATGATTAATGTATATTGCCTTCTTTTCTTTGTGTTTTGAAGCCCACCGCGTACCCCCCCCCCCTCCAAAAATAAATAATTATACACAATGAATCCAAAACAAAATACATCAGTCAAAAGACAAAAGGCTGTTGTAAACACTGGATCGGGACCCTCTTTTTTTGTATATTTTTTTGTACAGTACCAATCAAGCATACTGCCACCATGTCTACCCAGATAATAGTTACAGTATATGGTCTGGTGCACTTATTAAATCAAACGGCTAATGCCTTTGCGAGACAAGTAACCTCGCAGAAGCTTCTTCGTGATTGGTCAGAGGAGTGTGTCATTCCTTCATGGCTGCTTTCCTCATCAAGAGTTATTTGTAAACATCCACAAGAGCTTATTTCATTCCTGAATTTCGGATCAATTGGTCTTGCTTCAAGAAGGAAATATTTACCTAATCACCTAGCAGTTCTGAGATAACCCAATCTGCTCTGGGGCGATTGACAAGAAAACACAGCAAAGAGGGCAGTGTTTCTCAGATGGAGAAATTACCATGCAATTTTAAACATCAATTACGGTATATGATGTTTTGTCGTAACTAAATTCTTTGCACCCCTCACGACTGTAGCAATTTTCAACATATGTTTGGTGCTCATGATCAGAACTGAGTGTCAAAATGCTGAATTCTACATCAAAATTTGTGAAAAGGTTGGTGGTCTTGAAATTAACATAAATTTGTAAATCAACAATCGGACTGTTAATAGCGAGGATTGAAACGCATTGCCAATTTTCCGGAACACACCTGGCTTGGGGTCAAGATAGATCTAATCTCCCATTTCATTCTCTCAAATTACTCAACTGCAAGGCCACCAGTAACTAGCTGACAATTTTTAGTACCCCCAACAAAAAAAATATTTCTTTCAATTTTGTGCTTGATTACCCAATTCATTAAAAAATCTATTTATTTTCGAAATAATCACCCCGTTACACTTCAATTCTCTCATTCAATTAACTTTTAGTTTCAAATATGCTGGTATGAATTCATAATTTCAATGGGGATTGCTATAAAATTTTTGTCGGTTCAATTGAAATTGGAAGCAGGGACCACAGAGTGATGATGAGTTCTGTGTTGAACAAAGACAAAATGGTAGGTCCTGGGTTAGTCAGAACTGATTACCATCAAAAGCTTTTTGTGTCAGGCATTAGAGAAGAGTGGCACACTGCCCAGACTGAACACAATGGGATTCAACTTGACCATCCTGACCTAGGTTTTGATTGCCTTTCAAGCACCACAGTCCTACAACTGACCCCCTCCCCCCCCCCCATATTCCCTAACAAACTGGAACAACTGATGAAAGCAGGCTATGAACTACTACTACTTTCTGTCATGTCAAACAGCTGTTTAACAGCTGGGAAAGCTTCAGCAGTAAACTGCCACAGAATGCTGACAGCCAGTCGACCAAACATTACTTGTGTAATGTCCCAGATTGAACCAAGTCAGGATATCTCTGCTGGCCAAATGTAGATGGTCGAGTTTAGTCCATCAGTCCTGTTCCCCATGCAACTCAAAAAGAGAGACATAAAATGGATTTCAATAAAAGTGCCCCTCAAGTGGATCAAAATTATGTTTCTAAAATATATACTGTTTATTAAAAACCAACCTTTTTTTCTCAAGTCCTCTGTACATCATGTGGTACTCAGTCCAATATGAAACCATGAATGTAAACTATGTATGGTGGAATACCGCCCTCACTTAGGTCAACGCTTAACAATTCCTTGTGACATCATCTACGACCTTTACCCTAGAGATGTAATCTCACTTTGTTTTCATATAGCACAGTATTCTGCACTAGTTAGTCCTATTTGTACCGAGCTGTAAGTTATCTACAAAAATGCCAAACTTTTCTAAGAGTAACAGATATATAATTGTGCCGCCGTACCTGTTCATGCTCAAATGGTAGTGGATGGAATTCCATCTCTCCAGTGTGCAATTAATAAAATGCTATGCTGAATTTGAATATTCATTGAGGAAAACTATAGCTTCATAGAATGTCTATAGAACGTATTGTACGTGCATAGATACCAAGGTAAGAATAGTATGTGATGTGGAAGGAGGAAAAATAATAGGCAATCACAGAGAGGAGATCAAGCAGCATGTGAAAATTGTTCAAATTACGAGACATTTTGTCTTAAAAATATGAAGCAAACACACACACACATGTAACCTTCTTTCATGTCTAATGCCGAGGCCATCTTTAGAGGATATTGCCATCCCAACGATCACCAATTTTATGACAACTTCCGATGATGTGCTTATATATAGATGATTACAGATAATTTCTCGCTGTCCCCTGCGTTCACTCTCAAACGCGTCCTTGGAGGATGACTATCAATCCAACGATCATTAAATTGATGACAAATTGCAATATTATAGGCCTATATGACAGTTGCCAATTCACAACACCTATCTAATTCAGACGATGTCTTTCTCGTAAGACCATTTCCCAATATAATCAAAGGAAGTCATTGACTTCAGTATCTCAAATCATGCAAGCTAAAAGGACACCTTTGCCTGAAGGATGGCCTGATCCTTATCGTATCCAACCTCCAGCATAGAGACACAGGAAATCATTGGGCCGTGTAAACAACGGCCGAAGAGGTTGTTTTGGGTTTCCGACCATGTAGCCAGTTTCACAGACCTGTGCGCCCAAAGCTGTTTACATTTTTTGCTCCCATATTAGCAAGAAATAGAAGCCTAGAAACCTCTGAGAAGAAAAGAAGAGCCCTTCCAATATCCAAGTTAATAGAGGAGTGATACCCACTGCAGGGGGAGAACATCCCCTCATCCCTTACCCCACTTTCCCCCCCCCCCACCCACTTGTCCATTTTACC
>JAIPMN010050486.1:0-19171 GCA_020650975.1 Apostichopus californicus
ATCATATAATTCCTTAACTCATATCAAACCAAAGCATATCAATCTAAACTAAACTAATGTGCCAACTTTTCTTAACAAGTTTACTCTTTTGTTAAACAGTAACAAAGAAACAACAACCTGGACAAAACAAGATTAGATATCAAAACTTTTGCAAAAATCTTACATTTATCACTAAAATAATTTTTGACAAATTAACTGTAAGCAAATTTTAAAGTTGGCAATATGAAATAATTGGACCAAGCAAATGGTGTATAAATTATAAGCAACTACAGGTTAAATGAGGTGACAAGTACAAAACAAAATTTACCTTTCCTATTCTCATTTGTAACTGGTATATTTGCACCATCAGATTTAAGCTCCACAGTTTGATAGCTTCCAAAAACTGGAACAGATATCTAAAATAAGAATAGAAAACATGATCTCATTTATACATTAATCAATTTAAATTAGAAATATTACACCATTATATACTTTCTGTATCATGGCTGATTGGAAATAAGTTATACTACCAATTATATTAAACCAGAAAGCCTTTAGCCTCTGAAGAAGATCCTGCTAGGATCGAAACGTCAGGCCAACTTACTTTTACACAAGAAACAAGTTAACGCTTTGATTCGGTCTGTATTTAATCAGCCATCTTGTGTGTGTGTGTGTCCATTCATCTAGTAGTACTCTAATTGACTAAATCATATACAGTATTGTGATGGTGGTGGTGCAGCTATTGAATAGTAAAATGTAGTAATTATATGTCAATACACTACATCCCTCCATTTTCAGAAAGTCAATTATATGTACTGTATACCATATTTGAATATATCATGTGATTTTAAGCTAAATTACATCTTTTTTGTACTTCTTTTTTCTAACAGATATGAAACAAGCAAACATATTTACAATGAACTCATCCCTTCAAGTTGAATATATGTCTACATTGAAACATAACCAAGATGCAATTCATTAACCCTCTCTTGTGAATGCATATTATGTAACATATTCATCTAACTTTGGTGGATGTTTAGTGCGGTCTGGTCTTGAGCTTGTATCAGACTGTCCAAACTCCTGTGACTCATATTTGATTGATTATAGATTCTCTATGATCACCATCACCATTATCTAGTTTGGCTCTTTTCTACCTTACTCCTTGAGGGAATTTCTGTCACTTTGAGTGTGTTACTTATCTACTACTTCAATGCGTCCGGGTTATATAGTGAAGATAAAATCTTCCGTCTATCCTGTCTAAAAAGGACTTCTGTCTCTTGGGACATCTTGACTTTATTTCGCATTTCTTTAATACATCATCTTTACAGTTTTGTTTAATTTTTGCATCTCTATCAAAAACTGAAACATTCTCTCTAACTTCACTTAATTCTGGCAGCAAATTTCTTTGAATCTTACGATAAAACAAGAGCTCTGCTGGACTCCATCAGTCCTGCTGTGTTGAGTAGAATGTCGGTAGGCAATAAGGAAATGATTTAAATTACTTTTAACCTCACCATTGGTTTGAGGCCAATGTGGTGTTGTTGTTCTATGATTTATACCGCAAGTTTCCAAATAAGATTCAAGCTAAACAGAAAACATATTTGAAGCATTGTCTTTTTTAATTCTTGCAGGATACCCATACCTACTAAATATGGTTTAAAGTTTAGGGAGATTTTATCAACTTTTCAAAATTTGTTATTTCAAAGAATTTGCTGAAATAATCTACAACTACAAATAGGTATGACCCATCCTGGCAACAGTCACATTAAATCAGCAGCAACATGGTGCCATGGCATTGTGGGTAGTGGGGTTTATGTATAGGGTCAGGATTAGAAGCCATGCCAACTATTTGGCAGCCATGACAAGTTTTATATTTTTGCTCGATATCTTTATCAGCCCTGGCCATCACTTGTGTTTCAAGGTGCTGTTTACTTTTTACTATCCATTGGTGCCCTTTGTGAGCCAGTCTACAACTTTCTTCAAAGCACTTTTCTATTGCCTCTCAGAACTAGTTTACCAACAACTGCCATCTCATTTCTCACCATTTTATATGCACAAGGAGTTTCTGATCAATTTTCTTTTTGTACTATTTTGTACAAGATCTCTGAGTAATGACAATTCAGCATCCTCCCCACTCTCATTCTCTTGATTTCTAATACTCTCATTTTTTGATTGAGATTGCATTTGGTGCAGCATTTTGCACGACAAATCAATATATGCTTCTTGCATGTGTGAACTCTAGTCCCCAACTATCCTATTGTGAGCCTAGATAGTGCATCCGCAATATTATCTTTAACAGGAATGAGCTCAACTTTCAAACTTTATGATTGTAGTCTCAACACCCATCTATCAATACGAGCGGATGGTTTAGACCGTTTAGAGAAAGACATAATCTAGTAGTTTATGGTCTGTATTAAAGCAATTCAATATCAATGCCATACAAATAGATGTGAAACCATTCACAAGCCCATACCAAACCCAGAGCCTCCTCGGTATGTAAGTCATGACGTTCAATGTTGCAAAGGTATAATACAAGCTTCACCATTTTGGATTTGAACCAAACAAGCACCAAGTCCAACTGGACTTGCAAAACTAATTACTTGTGTTATGGCATTTTTTATCAAAGTGTGCCAATGTGTTTGTATTTGTCAGTGCATCTTGTAGGTTTTGAAATGAGTGCTTTTCTCTTTGCCCCAAATGAATGTTTCCCTGTTTTTGGTTAATCTCCTTAATAAGGGCTCACTAATTTTGTAGCCAAATTTGGAATAAACCTTGAACAGAACTGTACCAGACCGAGAGAGCTGTGGACTTCTGAGACTGATGTCAGCTGTCTAGCATATCTGTTACCCTCTCAACCTTCTCCTTACTTGGACTGCAGATACCATCACTAGACAGTTTATGTCTCAAAAAACAAGTTCATGCATTCTGAATTATTCTCATTCAGGGTCAGTCCCTGTTTCTCTTCCCAGGTTTGTTTTTCACACTTTTGCATAGTGACCTTTTAGTTTGCATTTGTTACATGTTACCTCTCTCGTAGGGTAATATTTAGTTCTCTTAATTGCTATGTGGCCTACATTATCACACTATCTGATCTGGGCCTATTTTGTGCATCCCTACTGGGCCTATTGTTCTGTCCCTTCCCTCTGGCCGTGTGTGATTTAGACGTACCAGATGTGTGTCAATCATTCACACGGCTGACTTGCGGTTGTTGAACTGCAGGGTTTGTGAAAGTATTTTCATTAGTCCGAGTTGTGTATCAACTTCTTGTAATTTGCTGCATGAATTCTAGTAAAGTCAATGATGACTATTTAGCGGTTTACGTCTCAGTTTGGTGGAATTACACTTACATATCACTTGGTCTCTGAGTTGTTCCTGAATATGATCAAAAGCAGTTTTATGCTTGTCTGGTCAGTTTTGGGATATACTAATTTAACCCAATATCATAATATAGTTTGTTTAACTATAAAACTTACCTAGCTCAAGGAAATCACTTCATTCACCCTTGTCATTCTAGCACCAAAGGTGTCCAGCCAATAGCTTCCTAATCTTTCTAATCATCTCTTGTTCTGCTGTGTACATACAGTACCCATATTTCAAAAATGACATGCTCTTTCTTCCTCTCATTTGCCATAGTGCTCACCATATTGCATGTTTGTTTACACTAGCTATTACATGCTCTATGTATTATTGTTGTTTATGTAGTTAACATAATTGATATTCAATATAAGTTCACTGCTTTCATCATGATATTATAATACTGCACCAGAACAAGCCATAATTATGCAGAAATTGTTACACCTGCACCAGCATAAAAATGAAATAAAGTCCATGAAGCTTTCAACTTTACCTGAAAGTCGGTACACAAGTCCTCTTCGACATTTCCCTCATAAGCCAATAGTTCTCTCAGACCATGAGCTAAATCCTGGAAAGTAAAAGCATGAACATGGCGATCGTTGTTTGTGGGCATATCACTAACAACAACACTGTTAAACCTTTTCCTTTCTAATAGTTGGATACATGAATAACTTTTGCTTTATTCATAACTCATTCATAGTACGTATGCGATAGTGCCTCAAACATAATTCAACATTACACTGAGTCTTACACTTAGTGACTCAAACATAACTTTAACAGTTCCTATCAGACCTTAGAAGGTCTACATGCAGATGATTCATACAGTAACATATTCACTATACCACCATATCAATATATAGAGATGGACATTATCAAAGTTAGGCAGTAGAATTGTCTATATATATACATAGTATACCCATCAAATTCATGCTGTAAACTAAAGCAACCAAGCAACCTTGTATTCACTATTTTTTAAGACATGAACAAAGCAATATACACTTTTTCATGTAGACTAAAGAAGCTTCTTTTCATTTTGTCACAAAGAACCAGAATGACAACAGATTTTACTAGCCATTGTATAATAAGCATGTAAGCTTTACTTACTGAGTAATTATGCTAACAAGGCTTTTGAGTTTGACTTAAGTGGCCTGGGATGAACTTTGACATCTATATAATAAAAACAGAGTACTTGTGCTCAATACGGTGAATTCTTAGTATTCCAAGGATAAAAAAAAATCTTGCTTATAAAGCCTTTCATACATCCATAGACACACAAGCACATGCAACACCATCACATATATATATCTTTCACATTCATGGAGGATTCATAAACAAACCATCATTATACTACTATAAATTAATAAACGATAAATAAAGCTGTGAGTTCTTACTGGGTTAACACTGCTCAAGTCATCTAAGGTGACGTCACATTTACCAACTTCAGCCCTAGGGTTGTGGTAAGGAACAACTGCTGGGCTAAGAAGTTTTTTGTAACAGATCTGAGGGAACCTTATATCCAGGATGATACTATTGTAGACAGCCAAGCCCATTAGCTGTAAGTTAATGTTATCGTTAAGGTGAAGAACTGACAGATGAACAAATACATATGATAATGATAAAAGTCACATTTAATATCATTTAGATTACACAGTCATATTTTCTAGTTTGCTTTTTAAGGTTTCCTTCACATTTATAAATTTCAGATCATTTCTTACAACACCTTCAAATTTGAAACTCAAGTATCAGTGTGGACAGGGATTGCACAATCACAATGGTAACCAAAAATAGGACTTTGAAAAGATTAAAAAACGTTCAGGTTTTTAAAGAAACAACACCAAAAGGAATAAAAAACCTCATGACATAGAATCAATGATACTCGACAAAGTAGGCGATTCAAGTTATTAGTGTTATAGGATAAAATATCTAAGTATAGGCTATAAGAGGTGATAACATACTATAATGGATACAACAACAACCTACAATGTAGTACATATAGTATAAAGGATAACACTACAATCTGGATTGTATAACATAATAAATGTTGTTTATGATTTGATTACATTACATACTGTAAATTATATTTCAAGGATACAACACCAACTAGGTTATACTCTTGATCACAGTCAGTACATGCTGGATTGAGCCAAAAGCAGTGAGCCTTCCGGTTGTAGATGAACATTCCTGTGTGTTAAAGAGGAAAGCCTTGTAAGATGTAAATAAACAATGGGTTCATATAAAACCTGCATGATAACAATGTTAGGCTATAGTATAGTTTTTAAAACACACAGGAAAGTGTGCAAACCAATGCGCAGAAACAGCAGCTTAGGTCTCCTTCATTAAAAATCTTGCAATTTTCATTTTCTGTCAGATGACAAAAGACATAATCATCTTTAAATTACTTTTAACTTATCTGGTCTACAAGATTAGCAGAGTTTAATATCTGTTGACTCAATGGCCATTAAACTTCCACATTGTACTCAATATTAGGTGGATCTACCTTACACAAAGTTTCATTTTAACTGTGTAGGTATTTTGTCAGCTAGTTGAATTATCTTCCAGAGATAAATTACACAAGTAGGAAATAACGCTAAAGTAATATCATTAACTATCAATTTTTGACTCAAATGGCCTTTAACTTCCACATTGTACTCAAGATTAGGTAGATCTACCTTAAGTACACAAAGTTTCATTTTAACTGGAGGTATTTAGTCAGCTAGTTGAATTATCTTCCAGAGATTAATTACACAAGTAGGAAATAACGCTAAAGTAATATCATTAACTATCAACTTTTCGATGGTTATCGTTTTAATTACCATATTCCTCTCTGAATATCTTCCTTAAAAGGAGTAGAAACCATTCCTTGGTTAGACCTCCCATATCAAGTCCAGGCTCTCCTGCAAATGATACTCGCAACTTCTTCTTCAAATCTTGTTTTTTATTAGCAATCTGAGAACAAATCAAAACATTCAAATGAATGAGAATCCAAATATCCATAATCATTATAGTTGTCCATTTATGCCACAAAGATGTCAGGATTGGGTGCTACACTCAGAGAATTTATGAAACTTAGCATGGTATGGGCAGTGATGGTTTTATATGTGAAAATAAATATGTGTAATTCACCACATAGGAAGGGGACTCAAGTTTGGTCAAGTTCACTTTATTGAACAGTACACTGGATTTAACACTCATACTTCTTCCTTGTCATAGCACACTATACCACAGTAAAATACTTCCTTCAGGAATACATTATAGAAGTTAAAGACTAGATATTGTACAAAATAATTCACTGTGTGAAAAGCATTTGTAACTACCAAACAATGTTGCAAATACAATGTTGGGACCAGTTGCAAATATTGAGGTTTTAAAGTTAAACCTTGTTATATTTTACAACATAAGCAAGATTAACACTGGTGATAGTGAACAAAAGTCCAGAGTCAACTGTGCAAAATTGTAGCTTAACACTGCTACCACTATCAACATTGCCCTTTCATCCTTGTTGCTCACTGTAGAACCTTTGGGAAATCCTTTTCTGATTCTCATTTGAGCTTGTGACACTCCTCCAGTCTACCCATATTTCATTTAAGCAGCTTCAAAGATACCACTATGTACAGCTGCTCTACAAATATGCTGGGGGTATTCAGAATTTCGTGTGAAATTTGCAAAATAAACAGAAACAGCAACTTTCCAACCGAAGCATGAGTCATAGCAAGTGCTAACTGTTCGGACATTTCCATTCCAGGCAGTAAGCTAAACAGTATGCAAATGCAGAGCAACAAACCTGATCAAATCCCAGGATGACCAGATTCTGTTCCAACATCAAGTCTTATAAGGATGAGCAAACTGTTCACCATGACAGATCAACATACTGAGCTTTGCTTTTAAAATGATTGTGTCACCATGGTTACCAGACTTTGACCTTTGTTGAACTAAAATGACCTTTGAGCTGTGCAAAACGTAATACATTTCCTCTACTAACTAAGATCCATCCACAAACCAAGTTTGAACTTAAACCACCATGTAGTACTTTTGGAGTTAAAGATTTTAAATGGCATCACCACTGCATAGATTCCTCAGCAACAAATCAATTATGGAATTTTGTTTAATGTTCAAACAAGTGATCATTAGTTCACTTAAAATCATGAAAGGTGTCTATGTGTTAAGCCAATGAAAGACCTAACTCATGGTCAAAGTAACTAGCAGGTTAAACATATGCTGCTTTAAGGTCATTCTTTGGTATAAAGAGTACACTTTTAGTGGGTTCATCTGTTTCTTTATGCATGTACAAAACATCAGTGCCCAAATACTGACACATCTACAACATGTGTTGTTTCTTTCTTCTGTTGTTGCTTGCCTACTAACCTGCAAATAGATGACAAGGCTTTCTGAAATTTGACTTAACACAACTGAATTTATTTGTCCTGCTTTTCACTTTATGAGAGTATAGACATTTCTTTCTGTTGTACAATTGTGCTATTAACACAAGGAATGAATATATATTCTTATTTTGTTTCTCTGCATGGAGGTGTTTCTTACTTCCTTAAAGACCTAACCAAACAACATTGAAGCATGATATGGAGAAAACAACACTGGCAATAAAACAAATAAAATACACTGTATAATCATCTCTGTATAAAGTTTCTACTTTTCTCCTGAATTCTGGTAACCCTTTAAACTTACCTCATGAAGTGAATCTGAGACTAGATGAGATCTTCTGACTTTAAGGTTCAAGAATAACATGTTCATGTTAGGCATTTGTCTTTGTTGAACTGTTGCTACCAAACTTCTCTGTAAATTAATGAAAATAAAAATATCATAGCAAACTGTCAGGGCTGTCATGCTTCCCTGCATGAACACCCGGAGCTTGACCAAAGCAATTGCTACCTTCAATTTGCACATGTTTAATAGTGCTTTATAACACTAACACTCAGACAAAATACAAGTTTACTACAACTGCAACAGCCATATTATTACTTCAAAATGCCTAGAAAATTGAGTTAATTTTCAATGTGAAGTTCACCTTCTGTAAAAGTAAACAATATTTGGATAATTTTCTCTGCAGCAGTGAGTTCCTTGAATGCATGATCCTTGACAGTTGTTAGAATTGTTTCAAATTAATGAAGGATGAACAAGAACTAAACATTAAATTGCAGCTGACATTGAAAGTAGCATATATGTATATTTATTAAATATACATTTGTATTGATAATGAGGTTGAAAGAAGGTGTAAACGATACTGTATCTTTTCTTCATTTGTGATTGATATTTTTACTGCATGAAGGGCACTTGTTAACAAGTTTTGTGCTTGTGAAAAGTCAATATATTTTATATTTATTTCTACGTAACATTAGAAAATAGTGGAATAGTTAGATCATGTCACATCTCCAAAGCATACATGAAGATGGTAAAACAGATAAAGCAAAAACAAAATCATTGGCAAAATACACATTTGGAAAGGGTTGAACCCTTCTTGTTCACTTGCTAAAATAAAATTTATATATACATTTATATACATAAAGGATTTTGCCACCTGTATCGAACAATATATCTATATATATATATTGTTCGATACAGGTTGCAAAGGTCTACAGTGGAATGACAACATTCCTTTCTGGTTTCGAACCTCTCAACATACAATCAGTGTCGATGGCCTAGTTGGTTAGGGTGTCCGCATATTAAGCGGGAGGCCCAGGTTCGTATTCCCGTGGAGGCTGGAAGTGTTTTCACTGTTCTGGATTTTCCAACTCATTACAATTTCAAATGATAGTCAGTAAAATTTCATTATGCAATCAAACTAACAAAAAAGGAGAATTGTGTGCTATCCCTGCAGTCCTTTTAAGTAGTGTTGCACTGATATTGCACTATTTTTGTGTGCTGTACTGCGGTTAGGGGTGATTAAGTGACTTATTTAACGCAGTTCAACATTTTTGTACCACAGGTACTGACTGCAAGGTTATAAGAGCAGCGATTTGTGTTTTGAATTGCCTTGAAATGCTGCAGAACAGGGATTGCTGTCAAAGCCAAAACATCTTCAACTCAAACTGACAAAAGCTTGTTTGTTTGAAAAATCAATATTGGTTGCCAACTATCGGTAAATTACACAAATTTTATCAATACCAATATCACAGATATGGGTCAATAAAGATAACACATGCCAATAATCTAAGGCAACACTACTTTTAAGTATTATCTATGCAGCAACCTATCGAGATAAAAGACATTTCTCTTCCATATTTGAACTATGAACTCAAGAGAAAGCCATTATTTACTGGGTTCAGTAAGACAGAATGAATTAATTATAAATATTTATAAATATAGTAGATATAATAAATAATAAATATTAATTGTAAAAATAAGAATGAATTAATACTAACCCTGGCTGTCATGGGTTCAGTAAGCTACTGGTAAGAATGAATTAATACTAACCCTGGCTATCATGGGTTCAGTAAGCTACTGGTAAGAATGAATTAATACTTACCCTGGCTGTCATGGGTTCAGTAAGGCACTGGTAAGAATGAATTAATACTAACCCTGGCTATCATGGGTTCAGTAAGGCACTGGTAAGAATGAATTAATACTAACCCTGGCTGTCATGGGTTCAGTAAGGCACTGGTAAGAATGAATTAATACTAACCCTGGCTGTCATGGGTTCAGTAAGGCACTGGTAAGAATGAATTAATACTAACCCTGGCTATCATGGGTTCAGTAAGGCACTGGTAAGAATGAATTAATACTAACCCTGGCTGTCATAATCATCTGCTGCTCGGAATCTTTCTGCAAGATTGTTCTCTTTCCCTGAAGACTCAGAAGGAATGGATACTGACAAAAGGTAAACCTATTGAATAATCAAAGAGTAAATTAATTTACAAAAGATGTTTAGACAGAATAACAAACAACAAGTTGATACATTGCTCATGACAACCAAAGAGATTCCTTGCCACATTTCACATGAGAACCATTGAACAGTAACACTGCACAAAAGATTTAAGTGTTTACCATTAAAGCAGCATTTTGCGTCCTTTTCTATGATTTTTCTCAACCTCACTGACTCCACTATGCCATAACAACATACATAACTAGCTTATCTGTTTAAATCTTACTTCAAATGGTGGCATAAAAGTCGAAAAATTTGCAACTTTCAACTTTGTTTTTCTCCAAGATATTTTCCGTTGGGATCCCAATAAACCTCGCCCATAATATGAATATTTAAACACTACGAACGTCATTGACCAATACGTAATACAACACCATGCTCGATTCACTGGCGGATCCAAGGGGGGCCAACGGGGGCCATGGCCCCCCCCCCCCCCAAGGTGAGCCAAAAAGTGTTTCCGAACATCCGCTAAATCATATGATTGGAAATTAAAAAAATCGAGAGGAATAGCAGTGGTAGACTAGTCTAAACCTTTTCGTTTTCTGGTTTAACATTAAATGTATGAGCATGAGGATTTACAGTTTATCACCATTTTGCAGTTACAGGCTGGTTGTAAGAAATATATAACCTATGAAAAATAAAATTTCTTGAGAAAGATGATCCCAACTTTGTTTTATAAATATTTTAGAAAATTACACCTGGGAAACATTTTTTTTAGAAGTAAATTAACATCACCATTGTACACTTTTGTCGCACCAAATTGCATCTGAGGGCATTCAGCAATAGAAAATTTTCCAAAGGGGAGGGGGGCAGCCCCTCCCCTTAGACCCCTCCCCCATATCACTTTAACGCCACTTTGGCCCCTCCCAAACAAAGGCCCTGGATCCACCAGTGGCTCGATTTGTGTACAGTCTATATGGCAGTTGTACCAGGGAGTTCCATAACAACTCCCTGGTTATACCAACGCAAAGTCTTGAATCTATTTTAAGCAACGGCTCATAACTAAACCTGTATCTCTGATTGGTTGAATTCAAACTAGTGGGTTTGGGGAACTGTATGCGATTAATTTTTAATGTGGAATTTGTCGTGGACACTTTTCTCATTATCTGCAAATATCCTTAATTACTCGCCAATTAACGTTGTTGGCAGGGAAAAACTTGGCTAATATCTTAGTTTGCTGTTTTGTGATTGATATATGTAAAAAACTCGATGGACATGTCAAAAAAGTAGAAAACGGCGACCAAACGCAAAATGCTGCTTTAATATTGACTTCATATGTTGAGCAGCAAGGTTCTTGTACTAATGCAGACCTACATATTGAGTATCAAGTTCACGCCGGCATTCCATTTAATAGTTTGTATGTTTAAATGGTTTGCATATTTCGGCTTCTTGCGAATGCAAATGACCTTTGACCTTCACAGAAAACAATAGGATTCTTGCAGATCTAAATAAGATCACAAGAATGAAGCTTTTACCAGTATTTTTACTTATTGGTTTACAAGGTTTTCAGAGTTTGATCTCTGTTAACTCAAATGACCTTTGACTTTCACATAGTACTCAATTTGGGATGGATCTACATAACAAGTATGAAGTTCATCCAAGCTTGCGACATTTATAACATGTTTAAAGGTTTTCAGACTTTGACCTCTGTTGACCTCAAGTGGCTTTGACTTCACCAATTTCATTTAGATTGCTGTACTTCTAACAAAGATCTACATTCCAGTATGAACTTCTGCCAGTATTTAGGTTGTTAGGTAGTTTGTTTACCATCACCATATAATACAGTAGGTTTCTTTATCTTTCACAAGGAATGAAGACATGTTATGGGTACAGTACAAAGTTTGTCTGACTGATAAAGGAATGATGAAGCTAAGTATGCCACATATCCATATAAACAATCAAAAACATGACGAAACACGAAGAAAACATGTTTTAGGCTTTTGATTTAAAAGCTATATTATAAACTTAAGTATTAATGCTAAGTCTCTGTTGGGGTGTGACAACATCAGACCAAAACATTAAACATCCTTAAACTTAAGAAACATTTTGTCATTTTCTTACAGTTCCAACAGAAAACATTCACCCATACTACACCTAACCTTATCCTTCCTAAATCTCATTTAACAAAAAATATTCAGATTCATTTTCCATAAACACTTGACCAAACTTCCATTGCTCAACAATACCTATTACACTGTTGCAAATGACAACACACTTCCCAGTGAGCTGGTCACATGCTGACCCAAGAGGCCATTTCAGTATGCTCAGAAATAAGAAAGTAATGTCAACGAGTTGTCAAAATCAGAACCTAGATATATTTACCAAAAGTACCCATTAGAATGTTGTACATAGAGTTTGAAATAATGTTGAGAAGGTTAAATCTGCTAAATAACGGCAAGAACTATATAACCAGAAAACCAGACGACTCTGTGATTACTTGCCACACATTGTATGCAAGGCTGGTTTAGTCTACTGAAAGAAACTTGTGTCTTCTGGAAGAAACTAGGAAACCAGCATTAAAGAAAACTTGCAGCTCCCTGGTTCTATCTGCAGTCTATTAAATTCATATCAATAATAAACTAATGTGGATGCTGAGTCAGTGTGGCACTTCATTGGAACCAGTTAAATTGATAACCTCACTGACCTTACTCAGTCTGGACAGAGTACTTAAACTGTATGTACACTACACCATGCCACATGTCTTTTCAGGATAACAATTGATCACCTATCAATGAGTGCAATCACTGTGTGGTTCTAGCTGGGGACTCACTGTAGCACTAGTAAATGCAGTAGGTTGATGTTGTTTGATTCGCAAAAATCTCTTTAAACCTACATACCTTTACCTCAAAATTGTAACACAGCTAAGTTACTTAGCCCACCTATTAGTATTTAGGGCTCTTGTACTCTGTAAGATGGATCCACATACTACCACATATATTAAATTCATCCAAGTTTTACTCTTGGAACTTTAAAAGTGTTAACAAGTTGACTTCTAATGAACTCAAATGACCTTTGACCTCTACAAAAAAAAACAGAATTTGTTTACACAATAAGGTGGAGCTACTGTACATACCAAACCCTCATCCAAGCTTTACTTTGGAGTCATGCAGTTTTGTCAATTTTTTAGACTTAAATTTGTTTTAAAAACGCAAATGACCTTTGACATCTGTGAAAAAATCTTGGGTTCTTTTACTTCATAAGGGATCCAAATATCCAGTATGAAAAACTATCCAAGTTTTAATTCTGGAGTTATCATGTTTACAAAGCTTTTAGACTTTGACCTTGGTTGACTTTTGACCTTCACGGAAAATAATAGGGTTCTTGTACTCAATAAGGTGGATCCAATTACCAAGTATAAAGCAACTGGAAGCTACAGTTTCTTAGTTATCGTGCTTACAGCTTTTCAAGACAGACTTCTATTTACCTCAAATGACCTCTGCAGAAAATTTAGAAGGATTTCATTTAGCAATATGGTGGATCCATATACCAAGTATGAAATAAATGCAAGCTTTACTTTTGGAGTTGTGTTCACAAGGTTTGAATACCTGAGTTGGCAACAGTTATGCCCAAGTAGCAGATGCAAATAGATATTTACAGAGTACTGAGCAGGCCAAACGGAGGCAAATTATATAGTATATATACATATTGTTCTTACCCATCTTTGTTAACTGGATTCTGCCAGGCATGGTATTCTTTCATGAGATCAATGTGATCCAGGGTAGTATTGTAGAATGATGTGTATGGAATCCTTGTTGGGTTTGTCGAGTTATTGGCAGCATCTGTTAGTGACATTAGCAGAAAAATATTACTTGGTTCAAGTAACCAGCTCTCACACTGTTTCAATATAAATAGAGACAGTTAAAACTGATAGGAATTAATTCAACATTCACCACAACCTATTTTGGAGATATTAACTTATTATCTATCATATAATATATTCCAATATTTCATTTTACTGAAATTAAGAATACGGTAAAGTACATCAACACATACACCATTCCATACATGCAATCTTAATAATAAACATACAGGATAAAGACAGGTGGTCAAGGGATTACTACATTAAATAGCTAGATTGAAATTTAAAAGCACTATGAACTACTGCAGTCTAGCTAGAAAAAACAATAGAAACATACATAATGTATATTATCCGTTTCACCAAACCAAGCAGCTTGTTATTTGTTCCTTGAATACTTTCACTTCTTGATTTATCTACATTATGTCTAAGTAGTAGTCTGTGTGGCATCACCTATGAACATTTACACAGTAATGACCCTAACATTACAACATCTGAACACTAATATGCCTGTTATGGTAAATAAAAAGTGAAAACATCTCTGGGAAGTTATTGCTTGTCTAGTTGGTAAGTTAGTAAAACCATTACTTACCAACATGAAGTATTTTCTGATAAATTGGCTGAAAACAGCAATATTTTAAAATAACTAGTTTCTAATAGCATCACCTACACTAAATAGCTTTAATAACATAAGGAAAGAGATTCTTTGATATGTCTGTGTTGTATTCAGTTTGGGTACCAATTACACTCTGCTTGTTGAATCATTACTCTTGAAAGGTTTAAACTTATCACTCCTGTCGACCTCAAATACAAATAACAGCAGGCATCTTGTGTATCATCATGCTACACTTCTCATCTTAATATTGTTCTGATAATAGGTGAACACATATTTGAGCCTGGATGTTGACTTTACTGTAAGGGACATTTGATAGAGACTATCACAGTTCGCATTGTGTCACACAGCTACAAGCTTCATACACACTAGTGCTTCAATACCCACAATGCCAGTGTGTGGTGTATAGATTCCCAGCCTGCAACAAGTGGTCATACACAGAGAAATAAATGATAAATTTTGATGTTTACATTTAAATGTTATTGCATAAAATGTAATAAAGATTTACACTTCAAAGAAATCATTATAAAAAAGAGTTTGGACTACTTTTGGAAGCAATCTTAATTTGTACTAAATAGTGTATTTGATGGTACCATATGAAGCCTCCTAAAAATGTCTACTAATCAAACTATGTCTAGAACTTCCATATGACAGCTAAACAGGTTATGTATTAAAGAGGTTATGAAATGGAAAAGTTTTTCTTTATCATCGTATTCTGTACACTCGTAGCTTTCCAATGATACCCAATTTGTGTCAAACGAAGCTTACATCCTCGAGGAATAAACGATCAAAATTTGAGGGTAATAAAAACTTTCTAAAAATTGTTGTATTTACGGTAATGCGGCGTGACGTCAGTCGAGGAACTCAGCTCACTTCCGAGACGCTATGTTTACATTCTTAAACGTCTGAGAACACACAACATTACACTGTTGCAGTGCTCCGTAGTAATTGAGATTTGGTGTTTGGGGTTTTGTTTTTATGTAAATTTATCTCGTAACTGTTAAATATGCCGAGCCGATATGTGGTATCAGGTTGCTCCACCACAAGTAAAGACAGATTTCTACTGCAAGCTTTTCCAAAAGATGACAGAAATCGAAGAATTTGAACACGACTCGTTCAAAACACTACACATACACAACGTTACGAGTGCCTGTAGGCCTATACTGTTGCCAAAGTACTTGTTATGACCATAGCCTAGGCCTCCTTGATGCAGCAAATGACGATTTTTTGGGGGGTTACCTAATATTTTGCACAAAACTTAAGGCCAGTTGGTTTTAGAACAATCAATACTAGATCTGCAAGTTTTTTTTTGTGGTAAAACAGGCGTTGTGTTGTGATTTTACGTAACAGTTGGATGATACAATTACACGGGCTAGCCTGTTATACAACGTCTACTAGTTAGGTCTAGACCCCATGTTACCACTACTAGTAATATAGGGTTGCACTTGCACTGTACAGAATGTCACATTTTCCTTGCACAGTAAGTAACATAATTCTAGAAGCTTCGATACGAAGTTAAGTAGCAGGATCATCGACATTCGAAATAATTTAAATCATATGATGGTCTTAATAACAGTGGTTTTGTTTATGCTCAACCGACCAGCTTCGGTTCAGTGTAGTCCAACCGATGGGCAGCGACACGTCTCGGCCATGGGGATCGGACCGTTTTACAATTCTTCTGCAAGGGGCTCAATTGATAGGGAAAAACACCGATATCTTCATCACCCTCGAAAACTATTTCCTCCTCCTCTTCCTCAAGAAAATAATTTTCGTCAAAGCTTACGAATGTCCTGAGAGGTGAAGTCCTATTTCCTCGGAAGATTTCGGAAGATTCGGGAGAAGACATTTTCAATTGATGAGAAGAGTGTTGTGGTTACATGAAACGCCGTATCGGTAAACAGCAGGGAGTCAGCTTTGGCTGAAATAGTTCCTTTGATGACGTCAGATGAACTGCGGTGGGCAGCTTTGCTTTTTTTTACGAGTGGCAGCTCGAGAGGTCTCTAGGGAATACTTTGACAGCGAATTTCTGGCGTTTGAAGCCGTATTTACGGAAAGTTGTGCATGGGTGGTGTTGTAGTAATGTAGATAAACCATTCCAAGACATGAAAATTTTCCATTTCATAACATCTTTAATGATAGTTTTAAGCTTATTTTGCAAGTGCAGACAGAACTATATAACCTGGTAACAATAAGAAGTAAAAGGTTTACTCAATGTACACTATCATGGCAGGCAATCAGCAAACAAAATGAATCAGCAGTTTGAATGTTGAACAATATCAACGAAAATAAATCTTTAGAAGTTTAGAATAATTTCATCCTAATTATTTTCAAAGGCATGCAGAATATTGAAAAACACAACATAATACAAACAAATCATTAGCACCAAAATGGACCAATAAAAACTCATTAATAGGAAAAGAAAAAATCTATGAGAAAGTTAAACAAGGAATAGTTTCCATAGTAACAATTGAAATCAAAGATAAATGATAGAATCCACACCTAATGTAAGAAACAAGTCTCAGACAACCATCAATTTGATTGATTGCACTAATTTACAAGGCAATTATCCTCCAGTCATATCACCTCCTTTGAAAATTGCTTAAATGTTCAACAAACAATTGATTTTACTCTGGCTGTAAATGCTCAGCAGAGACTAATTTTTCAGTGTCTGACATCAATATTTGTTTAAAGTTGCTTTCTGTTGGCAAGACAACCTTAACCTTTTTCTTTGTTTTGTAAGTTTTGTCTGGGGCTAGAGCTACCAATGAAAGATAAATATAATATTGGTGTTTCTTCAAACATGGGAAACAAATGGATATCCTTGAACATATGCAGGAAAGAACATTATTCTGTTGGCAACTCTATTTTAACATTTTGTTCTCGTTTTCTTTAACATTTGCTTGTATGCTTGGTTGGTTTGCATCCAATATGGGATGTCTGTAGCAAATTTAAAACATTGCTAGTATACATTTCTTGACCTACAGTAAAAAAAGCATTATCAAAAAATGATGTAATATATGAATGGAACTTGAAGTAATGGATTGTCTTGAAGATACATGTAATAATGTACAATTATGACTGTTTTCACATAGAATCAAAACAGTCAAAATATAGGTCGTATAAATAGATTCCAAGATACAGGTCAAGATACAATGCTTGTAAAGAATAATACAGTAGTAACTAGAGAGTGAAGCAGGACTGAATCTCTGAACAACAAGTGCTCTATTTCAACAACCATTAGTACAGCGTGGCAGACTTAACATAAAATATTGCACCGCGTGGCCCAGGTGTATTGTGAAAAGAGTCAAAAGAGTTGAGTGCACTTACTGAACAATGCTAAGACCTTGGCAACTGATGGAATCCACCACGAACATTTGGCAAGAGGGGGTAGCTCCGAAGGTTCAGGAGGAAAGAGACGGACGGACAGGAAATTCTCCAGTCTTTCCAGAATTAACTTAAAGCTTTCCTTTGGCAATCTAGAGGATATGAACATATTACAATAGATTAGTGCTGATCTAGAGGATATGAACATATTACAATAGATTAGTGCTGATCTAGAGGATATGAACATATTACAATAGATTTGTGCTGAAGGAAATGAACATATTACAATAGATTAGTGCTGATCTAGAGGAAATGAACATATTACAATAGATTAGTGCTGATCTAGAGGATATGAACATATTACAATAGATTTGTGCTGAAGGAAATGAACATATTACAATAGATTTGTGCTGATCTAGAGGAAATGAACATATTACAATAGATTAGTGCTGATCTAGAGGAAATGAACATATTACAATAGATTAGTGCTGATCTAGAGGAAATGAACATATTACAATAGATTAGTGCTGATCTAGAGGATATGAACATATTACAATAGATTTGTGCTGATCTAGAGGAAATGAACATATTACAATAGGTTAGTGCTGATCTAGAGGATATGAACATATTACAATAGATTAGTGCTGATCTAGAGGATATGAACATATTACAATAGATTAGTGCTGATCTAGAGGAAATGAACATATTACAATAGATTAGTGCTGATCTAGAGGAAATGAACATATTACAATAGATTAGTGCTGATCTAGAGGATATGAACATATTACAATAGATTAGCTGATCTAGAGGAAATGAACATATTACAATAGATTAGTGCTGATCTAGAGGAAATGAACATATTACAATAGATTAGTGCTGATCTAGAGGAAATGAACATATTACAATAGGTTAGTGCTGATCTAGAGGAAATGAACATATTACAAAAGGTTAGTGCTGATCTAGAGGAAATGAACATATTACAATAGATTAGTGCTGATCTAGAGGAAATGAACATATTACAATAGATTAGTGCTGATCTAGAGGATATGAACATATTACAATAGATTAGTGCTGATCTAGAGGAAATGAACATATTACAATAGATTAGTGCTGATCTAGAGAAAATGAACATATTACAATAGATTAGTGCTGATCTAGAGGAAATGAACATATTACAATAGATTAGTGCTGATCTAGAGGAAATGAACATATTACAATAGATTAGTGCTGA
>JAIPMN010050488.1:0-16744 GCA_020650975.1 Apostichopus californicus
AAATGAAAACGTTATGAGAAGGAAAATCCAGAACAGTGATAAAACTTCCAGCCTCCACCGGAATTCGAACCCGGGCCTCTCGCTTTGTACGCGGACACCCTAACCAACTAGACCATGGACGATGATTGTATGTCCAGAGGTTCATATATATATCTATATATATATATATATATATACATATATATCTAATATCTAAAAGAGAAGCCATCAACTTGAAATGGACAAAAGATCCAAGCTTATTTCAGTTATAAAGAAGTCTAAACATGCGTATTGAAAGGTTATGTGTTGTAGTTTTGAAAATGAGGGCACCTGTTAACTGCGTATGGGTATAACGTTGGGAATTTCGTTCTAGATTCGTAAGAATAGCTTGATAGGCCTGAATATGTAATGAAGAACCGTAATACTGAGCACAAACTGATGAATTTCTCAAACGGCTGTTTGATCAAATAACAACTGTGCAATAATTTGCCAGTCTCGGCTGTAGGTAAAAAACAATTAAACAAGGAATTTTCAAGGGGGGGGGGGGTGATTTATTAACGGTGGCATCACCATGGTTCCAGGGCCGTCTTAAGAGATCACCGGGCCCTGGGCCCGGCAATGGAGCGGGGCCCCTCAATCAAGTGAGTTCGAAAAAAGTTGCGTGAAAATTTGACATCCTTGACAATCGCTCAAGCATATGACATGCCTGCATTTACCACCCCTCCCTATGTCGCGCATAAAGCATAAAACTTTAGCTGAATAACATACGTGATATATCTAAAAGGTGAAATACATTATAGAAGAGTAATCTTCCAGTTGCCCTCTATCCCTTCCCTAACAATACTGGACTGACCATTTGTAACACCCTTGTGTTGAGTCTTTCAACTGGGGAAACTAACGGAACTTGCGGCATTTCTTGATGGTAAACTGTTGTATGATTGGCTGAAAGTCAATCTTTTTGAGGATGTCGCTTTCTATGCACATGAGAGAGAGAGCCTATTAAGTCGCCGTTACCCCATTCTGTTCCGGAGATTATTCTTGATTAGTTTCAACCTTGACAATGAACGTTCCCCAGTACAATTTGTAACCATCATGCATAGGACAATTCGGAGGGCAATTTAAACATTCGGGAACACGTATTTCAATTGATCTGAAATGAGTTTCCTGTAGATATCTGGAAGTGTTGTGCATTCTTCATCGAGGACGAGGTGGTGCTTGAATTGTTTGCATTCATTGAGTAATTGGTGGTAATCAAGATCGTCATGATAAACTTTGGCCAACTTTTCACTCATCACTGTCGATTGTTTTCAGCGGATTGAAGAAAGAAAACAGTTTCCCGATGTTTTCGTATGCTTCCGCGCGTTTGGTCAATTGAGATGTTAGTGAGTCCAGGATAGGAAGGTACGTATCCACCTTGAATTTTTCACTGCCTTTCAGTAGTACTTCTTCGGCTGACCCGTCATCCCTAGTGAGTTGAACACTTCGCTTTCGTGCACGTTTGTGTTCGTCGCTGAATTCCGGATTCGGACACCTGCTGTTAGCCTTTGCTGCAAGTTCGTAATCTTTGTATTCGTCTCTCATATGGTCGAGATAGGATTTCAGGGACTTGAGGAGATCAACAGCAGCAAGGATGTCAACATCTTTCGACTGCAGAACTGTACTTGTTTTGTTCATCCGGTCGAGAATGTCATTCCACACCATTGTCAGAATGACAGTTTCCAACTTACTCATTTTCTTGGTAAGTCCTTCTGCTTCGATTCGTGTGGACCATTCCTGATCAACGTCAACTGCGAGTGCATCCAACGCATCTTGGATCTTATCATAGCCACCACAGAGAGCGGCGACAGCGTCAAAATGAGCTGACCATCTTGTGTCAGAGAGACGTTTCACCACAGTGTGTCCCTTCCCTATGGAGGACGTCAGAACATCCCCCAGCGATGCGTGGAAGCCGAGAAAAAAGTATACAAACGCTGAACAAAGTCAAAGAAAGATACGATCTCATTACCACACTCTGCTGATTTTACACCTACCAGGTTCAGACTATGCCCAGCGCAAGGGATATAGACAGCGAACTCATTATGGTCACGGATCCTCGCCTGCAAGCCTGTGTATCGCCCGACATGTTTGAGGCATTGTCATAAGACTGTCCACGGCAGTTCGACAATGGAATGTTATTTTTGTGTATGAATTCGATAACCGTGTCGGCTAAGTTCTGAGATGAGTGCGAGAAAATCGGAATGAATTCGAGAAAACGTTCCACGGGCTCACTCCCACAAATGTACCTGACAGTGAATGTTAGTTGATCAATGTGCGAAATGTCCGGAGTTGAGTCAACACTTATCCTTTGATTTCGTGAAGTATCGACAGTAATACCTGTTGACCCATTATGTCGATGAATTCCTCACAGATGTTCGCGGATAGATATGATGGGTTCCCCTTCCCACTATTCCCGTACATTTTCAAATGTTCCTCCAGAAATGGGTCGAACTCGCTCAGCAGTTCTATGATACCAAGGAAGTTTCCGTTTTTGGAGGAGCCGATCTGTTGATTCTCACCACGAAATGCCAAACCTCTTGAAGCAAGAAACTGTGTGACCGAAACTACGCGCATCAACACTTTATACCAGTATTCTTTCTGTCAATGGTGCTGACTGAGCAATACAGAATCCACACAGCCAATTCCTTTGCGTGTAATCGAATATTCCAGCATGCACTTGTGATGCTCTTCTCCATTTTCGTGCTCTTTCACAAGATTGGCGTGTTTCCAATCGTTGAAACCGGATGTAGCGAAATGTGATTCTTTCTTTGACAACAGACGGCATGGAAAACAATACAAGCAACCCGTGGAAGGTGAATACAAGAGCCATTCGCGTTTAACTCTTTCGCCATTCGGCAGTTCGCGTTTGAGTAATGCACTGGTTAGGTATCTTGTCTTCACTCTTTCCCCTTCAGCAAACTCACGACGGGAGTTCCAAAAGTCGCAATCGTGATTTTGACATTGCGTCGGCCCATTTTTAATCCAGTAGTCCACCCTTCTACCATCTTTCGTGTTCCACAGTCCTGGATCGCTCTGACTGAAATCGTCAGCCATAGGCCTAGGCCTATTTTCATTCTCGTCTACGGTAACAGATTCATGTACCCCATGTAGCAGTTCATTAGGGGAGGTAGCTAACGTATCAGGAGCCTGGATAACTGTTGGAGGGTTAGTATCGGCTAAGGAACTGCTGCATGCTGCAGTGGATGTTGGTGGTGATGAAGTATCTAGATCAGCAGGAGTGCCTATAGAAACTGGTGTGAACCATTCTGATAATTTGGGAAGTTTGCTCAGTTTTTCCTTTTCCTCTTGAGTCCTTTTCCTCTTCTGTGCGCCACTAGCATACGCTCGCTTCATTTCTGTTGAAAGAGCTAGGACAAAAGTGCATAATTGTCAATATTACCAAATTTCCATGAACAAATGATCCAATTTGATGAATGATCTGTTTTGCGTAGACTAAGTTATGGTGAAGCATAATATTCGGAAATCATGTTAACCTCTGACCAAACTCGGTTGTGCATAGACAGGTGACACAGAATTTTTATCTTAAAATGCAAGTTTTATCAAAGGAGAAAAAAGTATCGCCCTTGTCGTCCCGCAGTATCTGAATTCTTGAATAACGCCCTCATTTCGTATGTCGAGTGAAGGAGCCCATTGGCCACGCTTTCAGTTTCCAACTTTCCATGGCAGGTGTATCGACGTATGTACACGTGTGACCGTTAAACGTCCCAACGTTTTCGGTAATTTTTTAAACCATTGTTTCAATTTTTATATCTATATTAAAAAAAATTTGAAATGATTGTCTGACTCATTGAATCAGTCAAACACAATGTTTTCTTCATTCCTATAACTTCTCTAGCATTTTCAGCCCGATTTGGAGGCGAAATATGCATTTTCAAAAAGAAAGAAAAATCCTATGGGACTTGAACAGTGAAGCCGACGGCCTAAATAGGCTAAAGGCTACGCTTCGCTAGGCTTGTCATATTGCATGAATTTATGATTCATAAGTATTCTTATCCAGTAATTATTACTGTAGATATAGTCTATGTTTAATATTCTATGAGTTACATCTGTTATAATACCTTTTTAGATGAAAAAAAACAGCCAAAACCTGCTGTGGAACCGTCAACCGTGCTCGACTGTTCACGTTCATTTGCATTGTATTACGCAATAGCACTTGACTACATAGAAGATGGCATCAAGTGTGGACTGAATCCCCAAAATGATGGCTCTATATCGTTTAAAAAAAATTTACAAAATACCCACCAGCGTAGAAAACCATAAGGAATCGAATGATATATAATTGGATATGGTATCCGGGGGAGAGTCTTCATAATTTTTTTTTTTAAAGTCTTCGACCAAAAATGACAATTTTTTTGGGGGAAAACAGGGTTTCCGTGATTTATTTTAGCAATAACTACCTAACCCGAAACTAAATGCAGCTGTTGTCTCTGTACAGAATCAGTACATATTGGGAGGTCTTAGAAAGCAAATATTTGTTGGTTGTTTTTTTGTGGCAGTTACATTGTTTTTACCTTGGGTCAAAATCGGGTCAAATGAGGTCTCCCCCTCCCCCCTAAAAACTATTTTAAATTGAAAGCCATGACTCTTCTCTTTCAAATAAGCCATGTTTCCCTTCAGGGGGGGGGGGTGTTGGGTTATGGAATTAAAAAAAAATCTCCAATGTATGACACACTCATACATTGGGACGTAAAGGGTTGTCTAGACATCGCGCATAGCATAGGAGCAGTTCACTTCTACTACTAGGACATCATGGACATGCCTATAAAGAGCTCACAAAGTAATTACAGTAGATAAGATTTAGGATCAATTCCACCTTATCGTTGATGTGCCGAAAGGCTCATTTATTTATGACCATATACAGTATAACGGTAATCGATGTTAAGTGATGGAAAATGAATATCAACTTACCGGATATCTTCTCCTGGGTGAGAATTGCAATGGAAAAATTTATTGAAAAATACGATTGCGGGGCCCCTGACATTGCGGGGCCCTGGGCCAGGGCCCATGCGTTAAGACGGTCCTGCATGGTTCGGGAGAGGGGCGAGCTGAAATTTACAGATTTGACACAGGATGGACTTCAGCTTGCTTGGGAAGCTCGCGCAAATTGGGCTTATTAAATTGTGAAAATTTTGCTAAATTCGAAATATAGATGGCAGAAATGGCCCTTATTAGCACCATTTTTAAAATTTTCATGGCAGATTTCCTGACATAAGATGCTTGTTCGTGGTGGAGGCGCCGGGGTTCGAAAAGTGCATGGCGGGATACAAATTCGAATGGCAAATATGATGGACTTCAACGCCAGAATCGTTTTGTGATAATGATTTCATTAAGTGCGATAAAGCCTACAAGAAATCAACACCTAAAACAATTGGGCTAATATACGTACTACGGGCAACGTGCCTACCAAGCCCAACTGGTCTTTGCCTTTTCAAGTTCTCGCCGGCATTACAAGCATGCAGCGGCACACACACGCATATATACAAACACATACATACACATAGTAATGCATAACTGCATTAATTTCTTATGCTTTCAGCAAGGAATAAAATAGTTATTACTATTATATCGCCTTTTGTGCCTATAGTGCTCGAGATCCTGACTGGGACGTTCAGGCCATGATGGATGACTTCATGGGGGGATCCGTGGCTCTGTGTGGAGTTCCCAAAGGTAATCGCAATCAAAGAAACGCTTATAAGTAATTCACTACTCTAACAAACTCTGCACACATAAGATATATGAAATAAGATATAGCGCTGTTCAGCATGTATGGTCTATTCACCAGATCGTAGTTTACAACGGTCACAACTATTCATTTACTTGTTTGACGTATGTTGACGGTATATGCAGGTAATTTGGAAACCCCATAGTATATAGACCTTGCACGCCATATGGCTAACCTTAATAACTTGTACCAACGTCAACCTTTAGGGACTACATGTTTATCAATCACCATAATTACCTAGTTGTTGAGGTTGATCATTACTGTCCCTAAAGACCTCGAAATTTGTATGTCAACTTGCCATGTTTTAATTACATATCACATACGCCTTCGAAAAGATATAAATTCCTTCGGTTGTTGAGAAATTAAGCGCTCGAATCCGCTGAAAATTATTAGTCACATTATTGTTTTCCTTAAGTTTACTATACCTTTTTCAATCACAGAAAAAACAAAGATGTTCGGTGTAAAGATCTACGAAAATGGACACCGAGACGCTTTATCAACTTTGGAGGCAAACCACCGTTCATAGTGTTTTCACCTTTCTGGGCAGGCGGTGGACTCAAGACAGCAAACGTTTGACACTTACTTAATGTTGCTGATTTAAGGTAAGCCGTCATTTTGATCTGCAATCGATGGACAACTGCACTTGGCCCTTCATAAAAATTATGCAACTGATTGGCCTACCTTTCAATGGGCGTAAATACCCAGGAACCTTAAGCATAAGTCCATTGGTTTACTTTCAAGTTTCCTCAATAAGGCTAGAAAGGAAAAATTCCTAACATAAAATGTACGGAAGCACACCATTTTTTTTTGGGAATTGGTCATGGTCTATTCTGACGAAAGAACCCAAATCCACGTCTTCATATAGTAAAGCTTTATTTGTTGATGACTTGTTGGTATAAATATTCAGGTTTAGGTACATTTCAAGTATTTTTGTCAGCCTGTAGCATAAAGTTAATTGAATCAATTCGTTTATATCTTCATACTATCTGCAAATATTTTGTTCATTTTAGTTAGTTGAATCAGCCTAATCGTGCTTTTCAGCGAGGGAACAAAAGTTTCCTGGTTTCAACTCCATCTTCATCATGCCCTTTTTGTTTCATTTTAATTAAGACACATAATTGAGTTACTTTTCAACAATATTATCATTACAGATATGAATTGTTTGCAGTGACTGTAAATGAAAACGACCATTTGAAGTCAGTATTTAAACTTGAGACAGGATGGTATTGGTACGATGGACTGTAGGGTTCCTTACGATGTCCAAGGAAATCACTCCACATTCAAAGCGGTGTCTCAACACACTTGTGCACCCCCCCTAGGGGAAGGCAGCTGCCCCCCCCCCCGTCGGGGAAGATTGGCGATCTCATCGGGGAGGTCGAGGGAGAATATATATAATACTTAATATATTTAAATATATATTACACAAAAGACCGACAAGTTTTCACGCGCTCCGCGCGAAAGATGTGTGCTATTGTCCCAATATAACTTTCGCGGCATGATATATAGTTTGCTCACTGCCTATCTTGCTGAACACCAATTTAGAACGCATTTGTTCATTATGATGTAAGTCTACCTGGTTCAGCCCTACCATAGGCTACGGTACTCTGTATAGGAACTTCTTGATCCAATCCGTTTAGTGAATTCATTAATAGTACTCACTTTCCTAAATAATGAAATATTTGTATACATACATACACACATTCATTCATTTCTTTATTCCAGTATAAATTTACAGAGAAATTTATAAATAGGATAAAAATATAACAATACACAGAACATCCAAAATACAGGTTAAGACATATAAATTTTATGAGATTAAGATAATAATGAACGATAAAAAGCGTTACAAAAGTTATAAAAACCATGAACAAGCTACAACAAAGGATCTAAGAAGCTGTCTTTATCAAGTTTACAAAAAGGAGCGGCTCTGTAAATAAAACGAGTTCTTAAAGAGTAACAATTCTAAAACATCAAAAAGCTACAATAAAGGATCTAAGGAGCCGTTTTGTACAAAAAGGGCTGCTCTGTAAATAAACGAGTTCTTAAAGAGTGTAATTTTAAAACATGGTGTGATATTTGGATTTCTCAAATTCTAATTTGTTTTATTGCACAGAGAGTTGAGCTTGGAATGTAGAGGATGTTCGTTAGAAGTTTGTATATGTTTGACAAGTCTTACAAATTTATTCCTAGCAGATTCATTGACTCTATATACAAGATTCTCATAATTAAGCCTGAAAAGTTTTTAACAAAATTGAAGGAAACTTCTTATTCTTCTCTTATCTTTAACGTGTACATATATGAGTTATTTTATGTTTTATGAGTTGTTTTATATGTGAACCCAGAGAAGCAGATTATAGTTCGGGTGAGGGCACACGAGTGTGTTATATAATGTTAGGAGGATACTTCTGGACAACTTGTCATCGAGACGAGTTATAATACCATTTCGATTTATATATTAATTGCTTATATTAACTTCAATCCAGTTAAATTTTTCATGTACTGTTATTCCTAAGAAAACTAACATCCAGTGGCGCAGCCAGAGTTTTGTATTTGGGGGAGCTGGGTGGGGGCTGGCTATCCACATGGGATGGCTGATGTCTTGATCCAGTCATGGCCGCAGCGAAGGCATCATATTTGGTGGGGAGGGGGGGGGGGTGCGACGATTGCGTTTTTGCTATCCACTCGCATGTTGAGTAATAATTAATTAACAGTTATTTAACCATAACAAGAGTATTGAAACTGAAGAAAATTAATGACCTTATGATTTGGATCGGAGACTGGACAAAGAATGGCGTTCATGTGTTTTTAACAAATAGGTATATACTTCCGAAATCCATAAAATACTACATGTTAAAGTAGCCTTCGTGCATCCCTGAGTTGGACGTTCCAATTGTACTGCAACCATTGGGCAAATGTGCCCTTAGTCTGATGATCGTCACCACACAATGTGATATAGACATGGTAGCAAGAAGGGTGATGCAACTTGTAGGAATTTTGAGAAACATTTTCTTCACTACATTATTGAGCATTACGCGGTGGTTGGATAGCGTCGTTTATAGTGTTTTAGACTTGTTTATAAACTTTTAGAGTTTATAGTTTATAGAAATATATAAAGATATATTCATATTTGGTATCGATTGATTGGAAAGTTAATTTACTCTAACATGGTGGTGTTCAATACCCAGCACAAAAGCGATTTGTTCCACCACACGCAATTTATTGGAATATATGTGTTCAAAATCTAGTCGGAAATTACATATCAGCCTTGAACTTTCAAAATCGTTGAGACCCTTTAAACCTGTATAGATATATATATAAATTTGGTATCGATTGATTGGAAAGTTTATTTACTATAACATAGTGGTGTTCAATACCCAGCACAAAAGCGATTTGCATTGTGAAAGCGCCGTGTGCTAAAATGTGCTGCTGAAATCTGCTGCTAACTTCAGAAAATGTGCTGTTGGCCGAATATTCTGCTAACTTCAGGTGGGTATTTAGGCTCTCCTTGTACATCCAGTGATTGTATCTCCAATGATGATACAGCAGATGTCCCGGCTGCAGATTGATGTCAGGTAAGCTTTCTTCATCACTTGAAGTCAACACCACTGGGGAGTATAACTAAATAAAACAATGGAAAACACAAAGTTATGTACTTATTTAAGAGCAGGCCCAGGCATGAAGTATACTTCAAAACTACTTTCAAAGACACTTGTTTGGGATTCAGTCCAAACTTAAGGACGAGTCAAAGGCAGTGGAGAATGAAAATGTTCATATTTCACTCTAATCCTGCTGAAGCAGACGGTGTATGTATACGGTCACAGTGTAATAAGGGTATTGACATTCAAGAGTTACCATCGATCCTCCTGTAAGCTGGAACTCACAAGCAACCTTTTACTGGTTAATTAACGCAAGCTTACCGAGGTCAGTCTAGAACATTTATATTAAACGTCCATGATTATGAATTGTCAATTGGATTAACAACTTGGTAACTAGAGGACACACATTGATCTTGGAGAGACTTGAACCGGGGACCTCATAAATTGTAGTCACTGGCATTAACCATGCACAGAGCTAACTCTAGATCTCCGTAGAAAGGAGTTTCTCTCTTAGAAATGAGTTCCCTGTGTATATGCTGACAGGCATTTGATTCACAGAAATCAAGTGAATACTGACTTCATGTCATTGAGTGGTTTGGCAGTGTGGAGTAGTCGACAAAAGCCTGTTTCAATAGGCTAATCTAAGTCCTGCCCACTCATTAATATTCTTGAGATCGACAACAACATAAACAGGGATTTGTCTACTCACTATGGGCAACCTACACAACAAGTTTGAATAAATAAAAATTGGGACTGCTTAGATGAGGTGGAAAATTACAGTTTGGTAAAATCAGGTTTAGCCCCGTGCCCCCGCCCCCTGCATGAATACTAATATGATATTGAAATATCAATGTCATTTCGACCACACATAGCCTACCTACTTCACCCCCCCCCCCCCAATACCAGCATCAAAATCAGAAAAATTGTAATGGAGACAAGCCCTGCCCTTTCAATAATATTCAAGGTTACCAAGATCTACTCAGCAAGGGTCAAATAAATTAAGATCACTTACTCTTACAATGCCTGAGATAAGATGGTTACAGGCTTATTTTGCTGAAATCAACTCAGACCCGACCCTAATCAATATTAAAGGGATGATATGTCCTGTCACTACAAACATATAACATTACCACCAAGTTATACTACGAAATCAAGATTCATCAATATAAAATATATGCTCGTGGAGATTGACATTTGCAGAAATTCAAGTCTTGTCTACTCATTAATATTCACAAGACGAACTTGGACCCAAATCAATAGAGTTCATCTACTCATTATGGACAACGTGCATATATACCAAATATAAGAACAATTCAGATTGGCATCTGAGTTGTAGCCATAAGGTCATTTTGGTAAAACCAGATCTACCAGCTCCCAGCTCCACCCCTCAAGAACATACATAGAAAGGATGTCCTACCAGCAAAAAAATTGTACTATTACCAGCAAACCAAGTTTATTCAAGATGAAATCTTCGGCCATGGAACTACCAAAAGTCTAATGTTACATATTACCATTTGCTTTGAATAAAGGTACACCCTTGCTTTACTACCAGCCTATTGGAATAACTCATCAATGCTGAACCCATTTCTCTGGTATGTCTCACACCTGTTATTTCCCAAGAAGAGGTTATATACGTCTTTGGGACCGACGAATGAACTTTTCCTCATGGGAAAAATGTGTCAACAGCCTTGTTTAGCATCTCTGTATAGGTACTTTCTCCTTATATACGTCTTTGGGACCGACGAATGAACTTTTCCTGATGGGAAAAATGTGTCAACAGCCTTGTTTAGCATCTCTGTATAGGTACTTTCTCCAGGCATATGAAGATTAAGAACCCCTCCACCATTGTTTGATTTAACTTAGCAATAACACCGTGTTTTGAATCGAGAGTTACTCCATCCCAGTTGAACTTTCACCACTGACTTTTTTCTTCCTCTCTTGTCGATCTTCCTGTTGAAAGCAGACAATTTGGGCTCATAAATCAGTGCTATGTTACAGCCGAGCATCTTAGTTTGATCGTACAAAAACACCTACCTAGAAATTGCTACCATGTTATTATGTAATTTTTAGTAGGCCTATGAGTAACATATTATAGATAAAAGGCCAATGTGCGTCTATTGCCAGTGATATGATGACCACCACTGCCCCTCCTAAAGTTTATTCAACCTTTCATGCCACTGAAGATGACTGATGAGGCCAATCTTTTCACAGAATAGTCGAGGTACCACAAATCGGGCAGGTGTAGGGTGAAACTGCAGGGGTGCAGTGGTTTAACTAGACTTTTTGATCCAGGGGAGTGGGGGGGGCAAAGGGTTCAATTAGGTGGCAAGGTTGGACCCTCACTTGCAGAGTACAATGCTTTTTCCTCGTTATCCAGCAAACTCATTGGGGGGGGGGGGGGGGGGGAGCGGCCCCAAGTCTGACTGTAGTTACGCCACTTTCGCAGTCGTCGCTTTTCCTCTGCATCAGTTCTGGAATTTTCCTCAGCATGTTTGACACAGAGACTGTTCAGCCCAGGTTTTCTCCCACGATTATTTCTTCAGTGTATCCTTCAAGCGTTTTTGTTGCCCTCCATGAGAATGATTCCTCGATTTTAGTTCATCATACAGTAGTTACGTTGGTATATATGGCAGACATTCTGCAGAGATGGCCTGTCCACCTAATCTATGAGCTTGGTGTGATTAGAGGGCAGATTTGCTGAGATCAGAACTTCTGTGTCATATATTTTGTCCTGCCATTTGATTTTCAATATTTTGCACAGACAGTTTAAGTGGAAGTGGTTCACTTTATGAGCAAGTCTACTGTACACAGTCCAGGTATATATGATGTTTATACCTGTAAATATTGTCATAATTGTTCCCATGTTTTGTTTCCCATTGTTCCGGTTGAGTTCTACATACATTAGGCATAACCCATGATACCTGGATATGGTTAAAAAATCTGACGTGGAAGATTTAATAGGAACTTACATTATTTTGTTTAGACTTCTTCAAGGCACCAGATGTCTAATAGATGACCTTTGACCTGAACAACCTTATGAGTTCTGAGGTGTATCCAGGATTTTCCAATAGAGAAGGCGAAACTGGATGTGTACTGGAAAAAGTTGTAAGAGAATGGAATATCCCCTCATTCTTGAGCAATTTTTGGCTCTTATAAAGGGCTTATGGAAGGGGCCTAAATGCAAAACAGTGCTATTATTTTCTTTTTCTCACGTATGTACCATATTGTAACTTAAGAATCCCGAAAAAACAACATGTTTTGTATAACAAGGCAAAATATATTATGCAACAATGATAACTCATGAACCGTGGCTCCGACAGGGAATTCATTGGTGGGGTACCAAAAATGAAAATGATGTTCAACCGAGAGCAACAGTTGCACGCAGAACGCCGTAACTTTTCAGTTCATGTGAGGTTTTAGGTACAAAAATTTAATAGCAAATTATGCAAGACAAAGGATTAGGATGATAAAGAAGGACGCATTTTGCATACGAAAAATTATTTGCTTAGGATTTACGATATTTGGGTTTTCTAAGGGGAGGGCGTGGCAGCCGACAGAGAGAATTACTTGAGCGAAGGCCGCAGCATTTAGAAGCTGTTCTTCCAATTTCAAACAACTATGCAGGCCGCAGCTGTTCAGAAAGATTGCTTTATTTTATTATGCTGGTTTCTTGAGGGCACAGTGCATCCCCAGTGACAACATGGCATGGGGGAAGGGAGGCAGCTGTCTGCACTTCCTTATGCCCCTTCCAGGCACACCGGACACAATTTGCAGCAGCGGGACCCTCAGATGTTCTGAGGTAGCCGTCCTGCACTTCCGGCCATGCATGTAGGCCTACCCTAATACCTAGACCTAACAATGCCTCTCAAACAAATTTGAGCAATATCGGACTAAGATTATTGAGATATTGACATTTAAGAAATTCAACACATGAATAATAATAAGGTCAACACCCAAATCTATAATGAATATTTACTCGGCATCATGGGTAACATATATACCAAGTATGAAATCAATCAACCATGTCATTCCTGAGATTAGGTGCTTACAAGCAAAATTCAGTATAAATTATGTATGGCACACGTGTACAATGTAACCTAGCACCCAAAAAAGTTCAGCAAAAGCAGACATACGGTTGTTGAGATATTGCCAATTTAAAAAGTCCTGTCCACTCATGAATATAAAAAAGTCCACATGCAAATCAATATGAATGATTTATCCACCGTGGGAAAGCTATATACCAAGTATGACATCAATCTACCATTTCACTTCTGAGATAGGGTGGTTACAAGCAATATTCAGTAAAATTATGTATGGCCCCGCCCCTTCATGAATTTTATGATATACAATATCGTCATAGCCAGGCATGTAACCTACCACCACCAATGACACCAAAACAAGTTTGCAAAATCGGACATGTATACTGTTTCTGAGATCTGTTATATGCATTGAACCAGTCATATACCAGTTGGACCAGTTCTAAACCTGTTAATCTAGTAAGACCAGTTCAAAACCAGCCACCAATTCCCACTTTCAACTTCCAGTTCAAATGAAGCAGTTGATTTTAAGTGGAATTTCTCTTGAGCAATAATATACATTTAACATACACTATGTGTATTTAGAAGTTATGATGCAAGTTTATTTTGTTGAATACATTTTTTTTCTGGTTATGAGCCACTCTAATCCCCCCGGCCCTTCTCTCACACAGAAACTCAGAACACCCTCCCAAATATGCGCCAATGTCCCCCACAATATTTTATCTCTGCCCCAGTCGGTACCAACATTTCTGGTAACCCTACAATTGTATCAAGTTATACTGTAAAATGCTTTCAAGGATAATATACAGTACCTGCAGAGTCCTTGCTGGAACATCCTGGCACATTTATGAAACCCTCAGCAGCTGTAAGAGTAAAGATGAACATTCCATTTTCTATCAAGGTAGAGAAAGCATGTAAATTGTTCTCAAATTGTAATTTGCATACCAAATCAGAGTAAAGTTCAAACCTATAATATGAGTGGAAAAGGTCACACAGTTGTACTTCCTCGGCCCCATATTACAGTATTGGGATAGTCTTGTCAGTTTTATGTCATTTATTTTATTTGTCTGTATTACAGTAAATGAATGTTGAAAATGAGCTAATATCTCCTGCTGGAATGAAGACAAAAACATAATCAGAAAACCAAAATTTTGGCCAAAAACCAAAACCTCCATTACATTATTACAATACATTACAATTACAGAAGAGCTAATAGTAACAACTTATAATAACAAGTAATATTGAAGTTGTGGTATCAAAAGTCTACAGTAGTTTTCATGCTTTTCAATATTTCAGCTCTCTTGACCCTAAATGCCCTCGACAACAATAATGCAGTATTCTTGTACACCATAGAACCACTACATATCTCATGAATGTTTCCACATAAGGATCCATATAATGATGCTTAAATGAGGTAGCTCTCCAAGGAAGTACAAATTTTCCACTTTTCCAAATTTAATGCTTCGTGATATACCTTTAAATAACTCTGAAATTGACTTGCCAGAGGTCAAGAGTGGTCCAGCCCAACATCCAACTAACCTTGTAATTGGTATATAGAGGTAAGTTTCATTACAAACGGGCAAAGAATGGTGGATGTGTGCATGGGTTGATGGATGGTTTATATGAGGATGGATGAGAAGGATAGATAGAAGGATAGCGTGACAGTGGCAGATCACAACAGTAATAAAATAATATATATAATGACTGAAATTCAGCTTTTGCTTCTATTTAAAGTAGGTAAGGAGTGAGTTTGTTATGTCTGAATTGAAGTCATTGCAAAGTCATTCAATTAGTTGAAGTCAACCCTTTTTCAATTGCAGGTTAAAAAAATTTCAGTTTAATAATTTTACTTTTATTTCCGACTTATAACTAGTATCTGAAGCCAGTTTTAAGAATATGCTGGGTTTTCTCTCCTGCATCCTTAAGTCAGGATTGAGACAACTGGTATACATATCATCAACATATTAAAGTCTAGCTCGGACATGACCAATTCCAGTACATCGATTAGTCGATCACAGACCAATTACCTGTCGATCACAGTTAAAAAATTTATAGTATAATTTGCTGTGTGCATAAACATACACAATTAAACATTTGGTCAAGTAGATCTTGGCTCCGAAAAGGTTGGCCTAGAAATCCTGGTCTAGCTGGTAGTGATTATGTTACAATAATACTCAGCTATTTCAATTTTTATCATCCTCTCCAAGGCAAATTCCCCACCTACCCACTGCTCCCATTCTTTGTCAAAGTATTTCAGGAAGGTGTCGGGCAGCTTCATGTCACTATACAGCTGGAACATATAAGACAAATTGTATATTAAATTGTCACTATATTGGTACCAAAATAAACAAGAAAACTATAAAGGGCTTTGTAGTTCCTTTACTTCTAATGTTAATAAAAACATGCCTAACTAGATGTCTACTTTACCTCTGTTAATATAAAGAAGATCATGTTTTTAGCATAGTTATTAAACATATCAAGTATTCAGCTTCATTGAGGTTTTTCTCACCACGTTAGTGTTTATCAAGTTTTCATAATGATTCTGTTGTCGTCAGATGACCTTTAACCTCAGCTACAAAATGAAGGGATAATTTATTTCATATAGTGAACACATATATTGTATACAGGGCTAATCATTGAAGCGGCCTAATTTATTCAATAAAATAATAGCTAATCATGGCGGCCCAATCATGGCGGCCCAAATGACCGAGCTGTCAACCTCAGTGAATACAAATAAATTAGCAGAGCTCGACATAAATTTCAAAAGAGGCACGGCATATGGGGATCATGTTCAAGCCACAGCGCGCCTATACACATTACTATCGTTCAATAGTACACTGTGACCGACTTTATGTACCGACCGACTTTTACACTGACTATACATGGTAACAGTAGGCTAATGACCGTCCCTATGGTTGGCATTACAGTTATTGCCTAGCCTAGGCCTATCCAAAGTGTGTAAGAATAACATGCTTTCTTGGCTATGGCTCTGTATAGAAAGCGATCAGCGATCAAACATGCAGACCCAGCTTAAAATATACCATGCTTTTACCATAGTAAACCATGATAAAACCGTGGTAACTATGGTAAAAGGGTGGTACAAGTGCGGTAAATCTCGTGTCACTCAGTCTCGCCATAATTGTACTATGGTAAATTTGTCGTACAATAGTGGTAAATTTATTAAGGTATATTTACCACAGTTCTACCATGCTTTTACCATGGTAAATGATTTTGTTTCCAAATCATCTGGGCCCCGTTCCACAAAGACTAACTTACGCATGATCTTAAGATCAAACTTAAGTTCGATTCTCATCCGATTGATCGTAGCGTAAGTTCGATCGTTAAGTAGCGTT